>JABUQX010068102.1:47500-69714 GCA_015478945.1 Trachelipus rathkii | reverse complement strand
CCCTCTCAGATGTTAGACAGCTAACAGGTAACAATAAGCGGTTTTGGTAGCTGCAACACCACAGTCATAGAGCAATTAAAAAAAAAGCCAGTGGTGCAAGGATGTGGGTCAAAGAACTTGTCTACCAGTGACAAGAACTCAGAAACAGAATGCAACCCTAAAAGTGTTTAAAGTTTTAAGAAATATTTCGTTAGGAACATGTTGAAATCCTGGAATTCATAAACAGTTAAGCCGAAATATGAAACATGATATTTGAGATGATCTAAACAAAATTTTCTAACCTCATCGTACTAATCGCATATATATACAGCTTTATCAATTATATTTGACTTTATTTCAACCAAATATACAAAAAGCAACCAAAAACAGTACGCGATTTCTTGAATTTTTTGTGTAAATTTTAAACTATAAAAACTATAAATTTAAAAAATAAATTATAATTGCATTTCAAAATAGCTAAGAGAAAATGAGAAAAATATGTAAACGAAAAAAAGTTTTTCGATCCTGCTCTAAAATTTTCTATTTACTTAAGCCAATGAAAACAATTTGGATAATTTTCCCTTATATTTTTAAATTGAGTAACATTAGAGGCAGATTTTTTGGAGATGGGGAATGTTACATAATAGCAAAAATTATACTAATTTCAAATATTCTTTATTTTCATAATTTTACAATTATATATATACACATATATATATATATAATATATATATATTAATAATATATATATATATATAATAACTATATATATATATATATATTATATATATATAATATATATATAGAAGTATATATATAATAATAATATATATATATTTATATATATATAATATATATATATATATTATATAATATATATATATTATATATATATGTGCACTTTACTTTGTTGCCACCCGCTCCCCTCCTACGACAAACGGGCTACCTCGAGATATTGTGCAACTAAAGCAGGAGGGACAAAGAGATCCATTAGAAAACACGTGTTAAAGTTATTCTTGATGTCGTCAAGGAACGTCAATCTAGCAATAGGTGTCCTGCGTCGTCATTAGTATGGAGAAAAACATCTTTTTCAGTGGGGAAGGTGCTTATTATTCTAAATTGTATTCTTGAAGGAGAGATGGTGCCCAGAGTGGAGACGGGACAACATTACGCCGGGGCTTGATGGTACAAACTTTGTTCCTGTAGGCGGATATTTTGGTGAATAAGTTCTAAAGAGTTTAATTGTCTGTGATGTTCTCTAATAATAAGGTATGCTCGAGGGTGGGAGTAAAAGCGTGATAGTTAATATACAATAGTATAATGTTTGGGTAATTTTTTTCCCTTCTAGGTGCGAGGACTTGTTGTAATGTTTGATGCAGGGGATCTATACTGTAAAATTGACAGCCTATCATGTCAAGGTGGGCTTTTAAATGTAGAATTTTTGTTTCAGTTACTAGATGTAGTGTGCAGGGAAGGCATTCTGTTATTATTCTGAGAATTTTGTGTTGTTTCTAATTTTCTCTCAGATCGCTTGTTTATATTGTTTGAGCCAAGCTGGTGATTCATAATTCAGAAAGGGGCCGATAGTCCCTGTTCTAGTGTATTTATATAATGTTGTAGTTCTCTGTAGACTATTGTGAGAGTTTCTTTTAAAATAGTTGGGAGCAAAATTTTCAGTTTTCCATTATGTGTGGTGCTCTCTTGAATTAGGGATTGGAAAAGGCAAAAAAACAAGCTCGGTTTTTTCCGAAAAAAAGGTTTTTTTTCTAAAAGCAAACCTCAGCCTTGAAAAAAAAAGTAAAAATTTGGGTTTTTTGCTTTTTATTTTTCAGATTTAAGCAAACGGATAATTACATTCTCTTCAATTATTTTATAAATGTTTAACAAATATGCTCTAATTTGACATTTTTTGGTCATCCAATTCCATACAAGCGTGGAAGCCCCTGAGTCTTGTGTATCAAAATTTTATGGTTTTCCATATTTTTATTTATATTCTGAGATTATTGATAATTCATAATATTGTGTTTGTGGCATTTCATTAATGTTTTCTTACCTGTTCAGCTATTCTAGTAAACTATTTTTATCATAATTATTTAATCAGAATTTAGAAATGCCACGTGCAAAAAGTCACATGTACTTTTTAAATATAACTACTTTTAAAGGAAATAAAAGTATATGCAAAGGCTCCCTCTTAATACATAATATAATCTTTGGTTGTGTAGACTGTTGCATCAAACTAGTATTTTATTGCCTATAATCTAGAACGTAGCGCAAATTCTGAAATTTGCAACTGAGAGAGATGATTTATGCTAAGGCAGCTAAGCTTTAAGAGTCCTGTTACTGCCCTGCCTCCTTCACCACTGTCTTCTTCACACGATACGTCATACGACTAGATATCAGACTTATTAGTTTATAGTCAATTAAATTTGGCTGATCAGCCGCTGATGAGCCCCAGTGATTCAATGAGCTTGCCAGTAGTCACAGCACAGTAGTCGTACACAGTTAGTCAGGTACTCCAGTAGTGACTGAGGGCTATGGGGAGTGTGACTAGTGAATTAGTGTGAAAGCAAAAGTTTGATATTCCCAAGCCAAATATTTAATTTAGTCGATTCACTCATCCTCCTTCCTTTACAATCTTGGTATTAATTTTAATTTCAATATTTATTATTCATTAGCAATCCCTTATTACAGTCACTTTTGAGTTTTGTCATTCAGTCTCATTCTATATAAATATAATATAAACATTAATATTTAAAAGTAAATTATAAATATGATTATATGATACAAATGTAAAAAACATAGTTAAATTAGTAAATAGAAGCCTACAAACAGCAGTCTGCAGGCTACAACCTACTGTAAATAAATTTCAAAAATAAAGAATGAAATATATATAATGAAATATAAGAGAAAGTAGTTCTGCTATTTTATATAATCATAATGGAATATTTGTTTAATTTCAAGTATCCTTATATTTGAAAAGTGGAAAATCTCAAGTGAGAGTATGAGGTTAGCTTCTTTATAATTTTAAAAATACATTTAATGAAAATAACGAAAAAAAATGAAAAAAATGAAAAAAACACAATTTGAAAAAAACGGTTTTTTTTCCCAACCCTACTCTTGAAATGATAATGTTGATGCTTGGGGGTGAAGTTTATATTTTTAATTATATAAAATTTTATTTAAGTTTATATTTATAGTAATCTTAGGAAAGAGGATAACATATTTTTCTATTTTGCTATATAAAATATATATATATATATATATATATACTATATATATATATAGATATATATTATATTAGATATAATTTATATATACTATATATATACATATATTATAATATATATATAAAGCTGTAACGTTGCGTTTTTTACATGGGGAGGCTGAAAGCAATTTTATGTGTAAAAATTTAATTTTTAATAATAAAATTACACAGTATATAATATATATATATATATATAATATATAGATAGTTATATATATTATGATATAGTATATATATATATATATATACTATATATAATATACTAAATATATAACTATAATATATTAGATAACTATATATATATATATTATATATATATATATATATCTAATATATATAGAATCTATATCATATATATCTTTATTATCATATAATATAAAAACTGTAAAAAAAAATAATAAAGTGTTCCATTTCGGAGAAAGGTAAAATAAAGCTGCAAACCCCATAGAGTTTTATCAGTCAGAAATCTTAAAATGTATAAAATTTTAGAAAGCAAATTTCAAGTGGAAGCTCGCCCCAAAAGACTTCACACACATTGAATAATGGCTGAGTATATATATATATATATATTATATATATATATATATATATTTATTAAATAATTATAATTTTGTTATATAGTTATTATATATAATTATATTATATATATAATATAAATATATAATCACTTATATTACTATTTATATATATATATATATATATATATATATATATTAGAGTGTAGCGATATCCGCAACCGCCATTTAATTTTTTTGCGGATAAGTGGATAGTATTTATCATGATTATGCAGAAACGTGTTGTGCTGCAACTACCAATATATATATATATATATGGATCATATATATATATATATTATAGTATTATATATATATATATATATATATATATAAGTATATATATAATATATATATATAATATAATATATATATATATATACTATATATATATTATATATATGATATATATATATATTATTACTATATATATATATATGTATATATATATAATAATATATATATATATATATATATATATATATAATATAATATATATATATATATATTTATATATATATATATATATATATATATATATATATATATTAGTGATTTGGACAGATTAATCGTCATCGTCAAAATCGGATATTTTTCCGCATCTGCAACAGCTGCTGGAACAGAGATCATATAGGTTATATCTGACCCATAACGGAAGACTGTGGGTGAAGAGTTGTCAGAGCGACAAGATATTTTCTCTGAAACTTTCCACACTGAAAAATGGGAGTGTGGAGTTATTGGGATATCCTAATGTATATTGTATGGAAGGATGTATGATAAACGTTGCATATGAGTATGAATCAATTCGAGGCAAGCATCTCCGCCCCAGCTGCTTTAAAAATAATCGTGTTTGGGGTGGTTCGGTTCCTTTTGTATTGCCATTAGAGTTTTATCTTCTCCCTGTTAGTTTGTGGACACCTTTGGGATCACCAGGGGGTTGCCGAACGCCTACCTGCAGAAGATAGCGGGATGCAAGCTTCTGCTGCTGTGATGAACTTGCTGGAAGAAGTTAAATGCATCATCAATGATTGGAAACAGTTTATTAAAGGGAGAAAATGGGATAGCTGTGGCCTGATTAAAAAGAGCCCACTCCACTCAGTTATAACCCCAGCTGGAATTGGCGTTTTAACATTGAACTCAGTGCAAGTTCATTTAAGGCTATTGGGTAATGGTCACTGACATATAAGTAATCAAAGCGGGACCAGGTAAAGCGATCTATAACAGAATGCGGAACTTGTTCTAAACGTTCATATGTGTATTAGGGAGTCCTGTGTTTAATTCATTCCCAGGGAAAATGGTGCTATAGGAGTCATCAAGAAGCGAGCTTAGACAGAGCGAAAGGTGACAGAGTCGCCCCATTTAGAATAATATATATATATATATATATAATATATATATATATAAATATATATTATATTATAATAAAGTACTATATCATATATCATATAAATATATATTATATAAGTATATACTTATCAGCTAATATCTAAAGTATCTTATATACCATATTATATTATAATAAAATATATATATTATAATATACTCACTAGGTAGTAGATATACCGCTATATATAGGTATAGCATACTAGTCCTATTTGACTATACCAGTAACTCAGGTGTAGTATATAGTATAGGTATCTATATATATATAGTATACAATATATATAATAATAGAAAACTATATGCTATACTCATATAATAATATTACATAATTACTATACTACTATAATATATATATAGTATATAGTATAATATAAAAAACTAGCCTAGCAGATATATCCTATAGATACTACAGTATATATATCACTACGGTCGCAGAAAGTATATAATATCTGGATACTTAAATCTAAGGTAATTTGAATTTATAAGAAGAAAGTCTACTGAAGGTCGTATATTTTAAAAATAAGATTTTAAATAAATTTAAAATTGAATACGAATCTCATTGGATTTACAGTTTAAAATTAGAATGAAAAGCTAATTTTTATTGGTTGTATGTTTAATTATTCTATTATATAAAACTTGAACTTAAAGTCTCTAATTTGAATATTTCTTCTTACTGAATTAATTTCAATGATACCCAGACCAATAATTTCTGCTATGCCTCATTATATATATGATTGAATTAAATGCTATGCGATGTTTATAGAAATCGGAGATTCTTTATCGGCGAAGCGAACAATCGGTCAGTATGATATATACCCGATGTAGAGTAAGTACTATATAAAATATTCATTTAAGTTTTATAACCAAGTATATATTTTTTTTAATAATTGAAATTTTTTTGTAGTGGTGAATTAAATATAAATCAAGTAAAAGAATTGAAACTGAATTTAAAATTCCTGAAAATATGAAATTACTTATTATTATTATATTATAGTTATAAGACGAAGACAACAACAAAGTAAGATATATATATATATATATATATACTCATATAGTATATAATATTATAAGTGAAAATTGTGTAAAAAGTATATAATAGGAGGACGATATATTGTAAGTTATATATATATAATATAGTCATATATGATGATATATATATTATAATAGTTATATTAGATAAAATATAATTAACAATGATATATATTATATATATATATATATTAGGCTTGGGTTCAAGTACAAGTACTTGTACTTGAGTACATTTTTTGGAGTACTTGTACTTGCAGTATCTGAAACCCAGTGTACTTGTACTTTCACCTTTTGTATTTGAAAATTTGCCATATTTTCTATTGTTGCATGTGCTCTTCTCAGAAGAATGAACCATTGCAGTGCTTGATGACCGCGTGCAGAGTGTAAGAAGGCGCCCAGGTGAGAAATTTATCCCCGAATGTCTGAAGAAGACTGTCAAATTTCTAATGAAAATCATGCTGTGGGGTGCCATTTCGATGCATTGAACAAGCCGTTGACACACTGTTGAGGGAACTATGAACCAGGTTCAATATATAGAGGTACTAAAAGATTATCTACTACGACAAATAAGATGAACAACCCTGGATATTCCAACAAGACTCAGCCTCCTGTCACACAGCTAAATCGGTGAAGATGTGGTTTGTGCAAAATGGTGTTCAGCTGCTCCCATAGGGCTGCAGATTCACCTGACATGAATCCCTTTGAAAGTTTATAGGGTATACTGAAAGATGTAATATTCAACTCATGCCGATTTATTAAGGCTTGGTTTCACTCAGAGAATTCAGGAAATGCGCGAAAAATTTGATCAATAGCATGTCAAGACATGTTAAAGCACTTATGCCAGCGAAGGGTGGCTAAACTACTTATTAATTAATGTACAAGACTTACAACTATTAAAATAAATCCATTTGCAATCCAAAATATTGGTTTAATCGACCTTTACTAATAATTCCACCATATATATATATATATATATATATAATATATATATTTATAGTATATATATATATATATATATTTTTTAAATATTTATTTATAAAAAATTTTAATATATATATATATATATATATATTATATATAGTATATATATATATATAATATATATAATTAAAGTAATATGCTTATATATATAGTAATAGTATATATCATATATATAGTCATATATAAATATCATATATATATATATATATATATATATATAGTATAAGTATATTATATATATATATATTAAATATGATATATATGATATATATATATATATATAATATATATATATAATAATATATATATATATATATATATATTAGGGAAGTGTACCAGAACCAGAATTTTTTTTTCCGGCTGGAACTGGAAACTTTCCGGAACTTCGAAAGCTTCCTGCCGCGAAGTTTAGTGGCCGTCGGAACTGTGAACTTATCACACAATCAAGAAAAATACCCTTTTATAAATTGATAGCTAAAAGAATATGCTCGCCATGAACGTCTGATGATCTGAAGTAGGTGAAGAAGTATAGAATTCACCGGGATCCGGAGGAGGAACCGTAAACATAGTTTCTGCGAATAAAGAACATTTGTAGTCCTCTATTGAAACGAAGTCGAATACCAAGAGAATGAGTTGAAGAGTTTGGGACCAATTTTTCAGGATTGCTATGAGCCATCAAGAGAAGATTTTAATACTGCCGATGAAACCTTTCAATCATTCCTTGGGACTGCGGATGGTAACTGCAGGAGCGAATGCGTTTGGAACCTAAAAGAACCATGAGGTCTTTCCATAAATAGGATTCAAATTGACGTTCCTGGTCAGTAGAGACCGTGGAAGGGGTACCAAATCTAGAAATCCAATGATACAGAAAGGCCTGGGCGATGGACTCTCCAGAAGTGTCATGTAAAAGGATTGCTTCGACCCAACGGGTATAATGGTCGATGCATGTTAAGGTTTGTGTAAATCCATTGGAAGGAGGCAAAGGACCAACTAAGTTGATGTGGACTTGGTCAAAACGTTGTCCGGGAAGAAGAAATTGGTCAACAGGAGCGGATGTGTGCTTGTGGATTTTTGAAAGTTGGCAACTGAGGCACTGCTTAGTCCAATGATTAACGTCCTGCAAAAGAGATGGCCAAACGAAGTGTTTGCCTATTTTTACTTGCGAACCTTTAATACCGGGATGTGAGACATTATGAATGGTGTTAAAGACATGGCAATGCATTTGAGTTGGCACAACAGGTCGAGGCAATCTGGATGACATGTCACATAGGAGTGGGAAGGGAAAGTCAAACCCTTCCACACTTTGAATGCCAAAAGTAGAGTGAGCTAGGAATGTGTACTGTTCCAGCTGTTGTAGACGTGACATCTCCTCGTAGTTGAGCGAAGGAAGAGGAGAAATAGCGCTGATACAGGAATGGGCGTCTGCAGGAATGTTTTCGCCACCTTTTATGTGATGGATATCGGTGGTAAACTGGGTAATGAATTCAAGGTGGCATGCCTAACGTGTGGACTGCTTAACTGTAGAATCGGTGATCGCATAAGTTATGGGTTGATGGTCTGTGAGGATATGAAACACCGGACCTTCAATGAAATAACGAATATGTTTAATGGCTAAATAGATGGCAAGTAATTCTCTTCCAAATGCACTGTACTTTACCTCTGCAGGTTGAAGCTTTTTGAAAAAGAATGCTAAGGGACGCTATTCATCCTCTAGAAACTGTTGTAAAACAGCACTCACTGCAAAATCCGAGGCATCGGTGTGGATCCGGGTCGGAGCATTGGTGGAGGGAAAAACAAGGACAGAGGAAGCCAAAGCTTCTTTAAGGGGACGTTATGCATAGCAACATTAATGTAATTTTTTGGGATAAAGTATACACCATTCGAAAGAGGAAAGATTTCCCTACAATATTTGTTTTGATGACACTTGCAAAAAAGTGTTTATATTTTGTGTAATTTCTTCCCAAATGTCATGAATCAGCATTTTAACCAGCAATTTTTAAAAGTGAGTTTCTGCTGAACCACAAAAGATTTTTGCAAGCAGATTTCACTAAAATACTTGCCATACTCAAATGTTTTATAAAATAATTCAAACTTATCAGCAATATATAGATATATTTTTTTTCTTTTTTCTTTATTTTTCTTTTTTTATTTTATTTTTTATTTTTTTTACATTGCAAAAATCTCAAGCCTTTTTTTTTCCCTAAAACTAAAAAGTTATTCGAAACATATCAAAAGTTATTATATTTGCATGAATCATACATCAAAATGTAGTTCAATATATATAAAATTGAAATCAAACAAAGAAAAGTATAAAATAGTGTTGCAATTTTCTGTTATACCCCTAAATAGCAGCTCAATGTAAAAAAAAAAAAAAAAAAAAAAAAAAAAAAAAAAAAAAAAAGTTAAGTCAGTGACAGAATAAAACCGTTGGGTATGCAACAAATTTATATAAATGAAAAAATGTGTATCTCGCCATTTTCTACAAGCTGTAAAAATTTAATACTAATCAGATAAATAGTAAAAAGATATATGCCACCAATTATTTGAATTTTTTTTTTTTATTTTTATTTTTCAACTAAAAAAAGAAAAATCGCAATTACTTTTTTATAATATATCCGATTATTACGAAACTTTTAGAGCATGCATAATTGGAAAAGATACACATTTTGTGTTTAGATAAATTTTTTGAATACTAAACAGTTTTGCCATTGTTCATGGGAAAACTTCCAAATTTTAAAAAGTTTTCCCTCCATGTGTAGCAGCAAAACGGTGTTGGGCCGATAGAAAATTATCTAAATAGAAGATGTGTTATTATTAGTTATAAAGCTGTAAAATGTTCATTCTATATCAGATGAATAATAAAAATGTTGCATGACACCAGTCATTAAAAAAAATATTTTGGCAACTCAAAAATGAAAAATCATGAAAACTTTATTATTATTTATATGATCAGTTTGAAATTTTCAGAGCATATATATAATTGAGGAAAGTAGACATTTTTTGCATAGAGGAAAGTTTGTACGCCCAAAGATTTCTCACTGTTCATGGAAACATTTCAAAGTTGGTTTGAAAGTTTTCTCACGAATCAGCGGACAAAACTGTTTGGCATACGAAAAATTCATCTAAATAATAATATGGATATCTTGTAAGAGGTACAAAAGCTGTTGAAAGTTTCATTTTGTCAATTGGTGGGTAAATATTAAAAAAGTTACATGCCACCATGTTTAATTTTTTTTTTTTTTTTTTTTTTTTTTTTTTTTTGCAACTCAAAAAAAAATCAGGATAAATTCTTTATTATTTGTTCAATCAATACGAAACTTATAGATCATATACTACTACTAGGCAAGATTCACATTTTTTGTTTAGATAAATGTTGTGTAAACTCGAGGGGTGCCGCTGCTTATGGGGGAAACTTTTTGAAAATTTGAAAATTTTTCCATGGCACAGAGGCAAATCTGTTCTCCATACAAATAATTTATTTTTAAACAAAAAAATGTGTATCGTTCCCCAACTATACTTGCTCCGAAAGTTTCATACTGATCACATGAATAGCAAAAAGGTTATCGCAATTTTTCATTTATGAACATACATTTCTTCTTTTATATGTCATGGACTTGTCATATAAAAACAAATTTACTTACAGATAGGGTGGTGAAGCGTTATAGGGTTAGTTTTCATTATGAGGAACTGGGGTTCTTGGCATGACGGAATAACTGGGTATGCAAAGACTTTGCCTTCCTTAACTTTTCCATAGTTTGTAATATTCACCATGCGGAAGTCGGCAGGTCATCATAGTGATTCCTTGGCTCTCACCATGTTCTGCCGAAGAGCAAAGGCATTGCTTTTTTTCTTAGCATCTTCTAGGGTTTGTTTTACAACTTCCAAATATAATAGGTGTCAGTCTTATCTTGAATCATCCAATAGGCATACGCAAAGTAGAGCCGCTACGCTAGCCAATCCTTGCGTCTCACTTCACAAATTTGCGTGGAAAGTGCTTAGAACTAGCAATAATATCCATCACACATAAACAAAATGAATCTGCCAACGTTTTACACTGTCAACTGCAATTTACAAATGTTTATTATATTATTTACTAATATTTTGAAATTATAAAAAGATTTTAAGAGATGGTACCTCCCCTTCAATTATATCATTGCACTAGAATGTGGGGCTGTTAAACAATGGTAATACTTATATTATATATATAGGTATTAAAAATATATATATATTATAATTAGTATATATATATATATATATATATATATATATAATATATATATATATATAATATATATACTATATATATATATATATGTATATATTATTATCTATAAATATATATATATAGTTAGTATATATATAATATATATATATATATAGTATAATATAAGTATATATATATATATATATATGTAATATATATATAATATATCATATATAATATATAATCTATAATATTTTTATTATATAGTATTAATTATTAATTAATTATAATATAATATATAATATATATATATATTAAACAGACTATATATATATAGTATATATATATATATTATATATATATATATATACTATATATATATATATATATTATATATATATATATATTATATATATATATACTATATATATATATATATATACCGTATTATATATATATATTAGATATATATAGATAGTATATATATATAATATAATATTAGTATAGCTATATATAATATATATATATATTATATATATATATAATATATATATATATATATATATATATATAATATATATATATATATATATATATATATATATATATATATATATAATATATATATATAAACGTATATACATATATATATATATATATATATATATATATATATTATATATATATATATATATATATAATATATATATATATATATATAATATATATATAATATAATATATATATATTATAGTATATATATATATATATATATATATATATATTATATTATATATATATAACAGTATATACATAGGTATACTAAATATATTATACTATATTAATATATATATATATATATTATATATATACAATTAATATAGTATATATATATATATATATATATAATTACTAAATATATTATATATAAATAATATATATAAATCATCTAAGCATGCAATCCATAAAACCATTAATTAAACTGACATTTGACTCAGCGTGATCCCGGGTAATGACCCTACAAAATAGATATTAAAAAATAAGTTCAGATGAACTTGTATGTATTGCCATCGTATACAAAGATGGTTGATGCTAGAGATAAACTAAAAACATATTTGGAATCTGCATTAAAAACTGTATAAAAAAAAAACTAAAAAAAAATCAGTAAAGAAAAAAAAAATAATTTTTTTTTATGTTTACATGTGAATATACTACAGTAGTTTCAAATATATAAAAGGTTCTAATAGGAATTCTTTAAGCTAGCTGAAACCCCACAAGAATGGCCAACTCCGACACGTTGCATACACTTCTTAGAATTGCATTTAAATGGCATTAACGAGAGCTTGCTGGCGTGACAAAAAAAAAAAGAGTTCACAGAAGTGTGGAAGCCGCCTTTCAGCAACCCCTGGCAACAGCATTGATAGTGACCATGGTGGTTTTTCAGCAAATAAACCTACTGAAATGAATGTAGGATTTGATATGTTAGACTTTGATTAGTTCATGGTCCAAAATTGCAAGATTGACATCTCATTCACCTTCAAAAAATCACACCAATGAACCTCATCGAAAAAATGAAGAGACAGTCATCAAGAGCTAAAGATAATTCAAATTTGTAGTCTGTGAAAGAGGAGATGAAGCGTTATTAGAAACACATGGAGATGCTTCCTACAGAAGAGAATCCTTTCATGGGTGGCATGAAAATGGGCCAAGTTTTTCCATTATTATCAGTGCCTTGCCCAAGCAAAATTTATCTAGTGCGCCTCCTTCAATCAGCTATTGAGAGAGAACGTTATCTATTAGTTGCTAGGTGCGGATGTAAACATGCAAAAAGGAACAGACTCTTGTCAGATATTAAGTGACAGCAGTAATGTTTTGCATCGCAATTGAGAATTTTGAATCTGATGTTGAAACTATACTATCTTTACTTAAAGGACATATTAACTATTAAATTTGTCATGTTATAATAATGGCGTTTTTTTATTTTGTTCTTTTCAGCTGATTATGAGGTCTCTTCTTTCATTATTTTTATTCTTTATATTGTAGCTAGTTAAAGAATCTTCTTGTAAATTGTAAAAGCTAGATAGTCTAAATCTTGTTATATACTTAATGGGAATGAAATGGAATATTTTTGAATAAAACGAAAATGAAATGTTAAAAGTTAATATATGAAAATAATTTTAATTCGTTAATAGATAACTATTTTAAATTTATAAAATAAAATTTACTTTTGCCCACAACCAAATATGAAATAATGCACTAAGTATTTGAGTTGTACAAGAAATCCAATATTGAGTTGACTAGCAATACACAAATAGTTCAATCTTATTACTGTGTATTTATTATATTAATTAAAAGTATCAGTATCAGCACCTAAAAAAATGAGTATCGGTATCGGCCTCTTTTCACAAATGTACCATCCCTATTATTTATTATATATATATAATACATATATATATATATATATATATAATATAGAATATATATTATATACGTATATATATTATATTATATTATATAGTATATATATAATATTATATATATATATATATACCGGTTATATATAATATATATATATACTATATATATTTATATATATATTATCATATATATATATATATAATATATATGCTATAGTATATATATATAATATATATAATATATATATATATATATATATATATATATAATTACATATACATATATATACTATATATATATATATATATAATATAATATAATATATATTTATATATAAATATAAATATATTATATATTATATATAATAAACTATACATATATATATATTAATATATATATATATATATATATATATATAATATATATTTTAATTTAATAATTATACTTTTATTATGTTTAAACAATATCTGTCAATATACCCCTAACCCTGGCCCATCAAAGTACATCTGCCCCATCTGCAGCAAACACATTACAAGAAACCAACAATCTTCAAAATGTTCCCACTGCTATAGATGGATACGTAAAAACAAATTTGTTCCCCTTTCACGACCCTACCCAAGCAAAATCACTCTTGGACATGCTTCATATGTAACCCTCCAACTAACTCCCCACCTCATAACAATCTGCACATTAAAATTTAACTATAACATTAACATATATGGCTTGAACAACAAACATTTTAAATATAAACAGTCTATAAATATAGCGTTGACATAGCTCTAATACAAAAAAAAAAAATATACCATTTTGTAGATATGACTTTGAACATTTACTCTTATACTCAATCAGAAAACTATACCCTTTTATCACTAATCAAAAGCTACCTATCCTACCATAGCACCACAACCGAAACCACCAACTTATTAAATGATCCAATCCATAACATCCAATCATTTACTATCCTTATCAATAATATCTCCCACAACATATACATATACATATACATATACATATACATATACATATACATCCCCCATCCCAATTTTGTCAGA
Organism: Trachelipus rathkii; assembly: GCA_015478945.1. NCBI lineage: Eukaryota > Metazoa > Arthropoda > Malacostraca > Isopoda > Trachelipodidae > Trachelipus > Trachelipus rathkii. Next base: position 54,849 of record JABUQX010068102.1, on the reverse strand, counting down.
ATAATTACAAATCCAACTTTAACCCTATCAACACAATAAACAATTTAATAATAGGAGGTGATTTCAATGTCCATCACACAGCCTCATACAGAGAATATCCTTCAGATAACTGAGGAATTCACATTCTTGATGAACCTGATACTTTAAATATAATAAACTACAACAACCTTCCCACCCAAATTCCTCCCCAAACAAACCAAACTAAGACATCTCTTGACATCACTTTCCTCTCTCCATCTCTCTTTACCAGCACTATATGGAATACAAAAATTGATTTCCCATCAGACCATGTCCCAATAATAATCACATATAAAACAACAAAAATATTCAACCCCAAAATAACTTCAATCTTTACAAACTACAAAAAAAACAACTGGCAGAAATTCACCCAATACATTGGATCACACCTCCCTCTACTAGAAATTAATAATTCCCACCCTCTACATAAAGCCATAGATACTTTCACCAAAGTTGTCCAAAAAGTCTCCAACCTCTACATGCCAAAAGTCCACAGAAAGCACTACAACCCCTCATTAACAACTGAAATCTGAAACTTGATAAAACAAAGAAATATTATTTTACAACAAAAAAACTTATACTACGGATCTGACGGCACAAATTAACTCATTAAACACACAAATCTCCAATCTCATCTCCACCCATAAAACAGAAAATTCAAAATGCACCTAATGGACAATATGGGAAAGCCTGAAGAAAAAAGAACATGTCAAGTAATAAAATGTCTCCACAACTCCCAAAACAACTCTCCACCCACAACTGAAACTTTAAGAGGACAAAATAATTCCCTCCCTTCCCCCAAACAGCACTGCAATATCCTTGCACAACACTATTCAAATATATCCAACAAACCTACCCATGCAAATAATAGAAATATAATATGCAAACTCAAAAGAAAGCAATAAGAAATCAACACATTTTCCATGCAAGAAATAACTATACTTATAAAAACCTTAAAAAAACTTCCCAGTTTCTGGTCTGCACAACATCTCTAACCTTCACATAAAACACTTTGGACCTGCCACTATATCATTCATTAAAAATATCTTCAACAAATCCTGGTCTTTTAACTATATTTCTCCATATCAGAAAAAAAACAATTATCAATTCCCAAATTAAACCCAAAAAAGATCCCAACCTCCTTTCTTCATACCAACCCATATCCCTCCTCTCCTCCTTGTGCAAACTAATGGAGAAGATCATAGTTAACAAAATCAAAGCCAATTTTCACTCCCCAAATCACCCACATGGTTTTAAAAAATCCCATTCTGTCTCAACAGCTCTAACAAATATCACACATAGCATCATAAACAGGTTAAGTACAAAACACCATCCCACAGAACAATACTCCTGGCTATTGACATTAGTAAAGCCTTTGGCACAGTACCTAGACACATACCGTACTCTTTCAAAAAATTCTAAATTCACCATTTCATAACAATTACAAAAAATGGCTATCTAATTTTATATCTGAATGCACTACTCAGGTGTCCAGCAAACATCAAATTTCTAAAACTGTGAAACCAAGAAATGGAGTTCCCCAGGGAGCCATCCTATCTCCATTTCCATTTAACCTCTTTACATCTGATATCCCTACCCCCCAAACTCCCAAAACAAAACTAATAACCAAACAGATGACATAACCATCACCATATCAGATCCCTCAGTACCCACTGTCACAAATTTCTCTCAGATTACCTAAATCAACTAGAAGCTTGGTTTCCTTCCAACAGAATGTCAGCTTCTGCCGAGAAGTCATCTATAACCATTGATTCACCACAGACAGACCAATCATCCCTTCACCCCACAAGTAACCCTAAATAACTCCATCATTCCAATAAACAAAACCCCTAAAATACTCAGAATAACTTTCAACACCCACTTCACCTATACACCTCACATTCAAAACATCATAAGTACAGAAAACAAAAAATTAAATGTCCTACAAACTATGCTCAACACTAGCTTCAGCAATGAAACAACCACACTGTCAGACTAACATTAAAAATAAATTCAAGAAACTACAATCAACTATGGATCAACAGACTGGTATCCTCTAACCTTTCATCTACTAGCAGAATATAAATTACAAAAAAAACAAAATACTGCCATATGAACAATTACAGGTTGTCTAAAAACCACACTTATCCAACACCTGCATGAAGAAAAAAAAATTTTCCCCATTCAAGATCATTTTATATATGCATAGGAACACAATTCTGAGCCAAGACTCTTGACCCTACCCACCCATACCATTGAATTACCTTCAAGAAAAACTATAACATTTGTTTAAGGTCCCCTCACTCTTCACATAGCTTACTACTACAGCCACCCTTCAGAACCATCCCTACACCAAACAAATTCTCTCTCAAAAACACATTTCGATACACACTTACACACCAATACCTCAACAACAGACACCAAAATAACCCTAACACCTTTAAGAACACACTATACATTGTTTAAGGTCCCCTCCCTCTTCTGCAGCTGCTACTACAGCCAACCCTTCAGAACCATCCCCCTACCCCCAACCAGCACCTCTCTCAAAACACATTCATACACACTTTACACAGCAATACCTCAACAACGGCCACCCAAATAACCTAACAGCTCAAAGGTTCAGCTAAAATTTTAATCCAGAAAAGCCCCATTTGCTAATATGGATTGTGAAATGGCCAAAAACTTGCTAATAAGTGCCTTTAGAATAATAAGTCATTACAACAGTTTTCTGTTATAGAAAAACTGTGCAATTAACAAATGATTTTAGTCACTGGATCAGTGATGCTAAATTAATTGAGAGCCAAATAGATAGCCTAAAAATAACTAGTAAAGTGTTTGCCCAGTACTTTTGTGGAATGGTTTGCCAGAACAATATAAAACTGTATATATATTACAAATAATACTTGTCCCACTTTGGATGAAATTTTAAAAAACTCATTTGAAATTCAAAATAGAATGAGAGAGTGGTTTTGTGAACATAAACTCCAAAACAAATGCAAACCCACACACAAACCAACAAAACCCATCCCATTTTGTTAAAAAAAAATTAACTTTAACTACTAATATTGATGTGACTCAAAAACAAAACAACAATTATTTCCAAGGCTCTTACTGAGCAAAGAACCATTATTCTTGGTGATGCACTTGAAAAAGTTTTGAGTTGAAGACCCCCCCCCCCACCACAGTTACGCTGATGAAGAAATGAGTCCTTCTCATTCAAGCTACTACCGAGAATCAAAGTTCCATCTAGTCATCCATAACATCTCTCTGAGAGAATCCTCTTATTTCCACTCCTGCTGAATTCGAAATTCACGCATGAACTAGGTACTAATTTATTCTTAGAATGGTAATTTGGAAAATTTAGAGAAATGTCTAGCATGACAGATTTTCGCCCTCCTTGGGACTTGCCTGATACCCCAATCCTCGTTTACTGTTGACCTTTAGTACCCCTTATCCACCCTAAAGCTTGGAGAGCATTTACAAGCTACAATGTCATAGCCGTTTATTAATGCAGTCTACCTTTCTAAAACAAAAACATGACCAAGCAAATACTGTAGGGGACTGCTATGACATATGCCCAGTCTGAGAAATAAGAATTTCACATTTCCTGTGAAAACCCACCACACTGCAAAAACTGTGGTGGACCCCACAGTGCCTCTTCTTTAAAAATGCCAGTCTTACCTGTTTGAAAAGGAGGTTTTTGAATTATGTAGCCTACAAACATTAAGCAGGAGAGATCATACACCAACACTAGACAAATATCCCACAAAAAAAAAAAAATCTACAAAACAATTGCAGCAGACCCCCCTGCCTCTGCGAGCAAACCACTGACACAACTCCATTCAGTAGAACTCTTCCCCAAAAATTCTAGCGAAACTCAAGCAGTTACTGCAACCGCCCGCTGCATTGGCCTATAAGACTGGCATCTCAAAATAATCCAAAGCCAGCCCTTATATCCAATCTATCCGTTCAAAATGCCCACAACAACCCTACTCAGGAGTACTAGAACCAACCACAATTGGAACTAAGTTGCGTTCAGTCCAATACAAAGCTTGGAGAGCATTTCCTGCCAAGAACACTGTCCCATTCCTAACCAAATAGGTTCGCTTAAATGACTCACAAGAGACCAGTATCTATGTCCCCTAATCTGTCTCCCACCATTACCCAAATTCCTTGAAAGATGTTACTAAACACAAAGAAAAAAGATTAAAATTGTTAAAGATTATTCGTCTAAAATAAAATCTATCCAAATTTCATAAATCAAAATGCACTGATGTCCCAGATTTAAAAAAAATGCCAACTCAAGAAGCTGACCTCTCTATTCTGAGACAAAAGCAGCTATTGAAAAACCCACCAACCAACTCTGATAGCTTGCAGGATATGGTAGCTCTTCATGAACTTCCTCCCTATAACTCTTCTTCCAAATTTCCAACCTCAGCACTCCTTGAAGGATTCTATGCCTTAGCAGATGAAGATGGATCATAGTTCCCAAAAATGGCCAGCCTGATGTGACAACCCTACCCTCTCTCTAATGCTCTCTTGCGCTTTCCGCAGATGAATGGCGAAAAGCATTCAAAGCATGAAAGGGACGCAGCAGGTTCCCTATATTTAACCTCCCCAAATTGTCATTTCCAAAATCAACCACCTGATGGCTCATTGACCAAAGTCTCTAGTGTCAGACTTCCATAACCCAACGGATCCCATTTTGGATCCCAATTTTGGCAACTCCAACATCTTTACAAAAATGACACTTTTCGGGTGTCAAATGCTCTACACGACCTCCATGGCCAAACGATTTCCCATATTCGTCCACCTAATTTCTGATCTGCTGGCTTGCAGATGCTGAGATTGTTCCATTTCCTTAAACATGGACATTTTGTGTTACTCTTCCAAGTCACACAACAAGACTTGCCCGTTGAACTCAACTTACTTTACATTCATGGCGAAGCCCCTCCACCACAAATACCACTGAAAACCCCCTCCCTCAAAACCGGTTGTACAACCCTACTGTTGTATAACTAACTATTTTGCTCCTCCTCATCAAGACCCACATCTCATTCCTTTCCTTTCCTTTTTTTTTTCCTTTTTCATTTGAATCCACTTCTAACATCACCCCTAGTCATATAGAGACAATTGTCTCAATAAGACCATCCTTCTAATATTTATAACATAGCATGGTCACATTCCTTCAATGGAATTGTTGCAGCTACTATAATTGATTCCTGCATTCAAATCTGCTAATAAACAAATTTTACACCAAAGTGCCATATGGTTTGGCAGGAACTTCGGACTATGTCATGGACTTACTTCCCAACATCAGAATATAAATCGCCAAACTCTATAGAAAGATGACATCATAGGAGGTGCAGGTAATATCATTAACAAATCTGTCCCCTATTCTGCAGACCGGTTTCAACCAGACTTCATGTAAGTGCAGCACAAATTCAATCTGGTCAATGACCTTGATGGTCTGTTTGATCTACTTGGCCCCGAGTAAGTAGGAGTTTACTAAGGTCAACTTGGCTGATCTTTTTAAGCAGACTCCCCACTCCGGTTCTTATACTAGGAGACTTCAACCTTTGCCACCCCTTATGGATATGGTGTCACCTCATCTTAGTCTAAAATCCTTGTTGGTCTAATATTGTACCTATGAGCAGGAGTCCACCCATGGAGATGCATTATTCAACCCAGTGGTGTGGCCGCTTTCTCGTGGGACAGGCGTGGGTCCTGTACGATGAACAAAAATAAAAAAAAATTATTTGTAATATTACTTTTTCTTTTGCACCTTTATCTAAAATAGATAAGTTTTCTTCTTTGGATAAACTGAGCAAGGTTACATATGTAAAGAAATTTAATCATTTTTTAAAACAAAATACATGAGAAAAACACATGTTTGTCTCCAATTGTGATCCAAATTCAGTATGTTCATATTAGGAAACCTGTAATGTATGTCATTATTAGTCATTGCAGGCAAGAAAATTATGCAGAAACATATAAATATTTAAAAAATCCAAGAAAGCACAGAGAGACTAATTTGGTTACCCAACTTAATATTTTTCTTGATAAAAATAATGTCAGAGTAAAAAGTAAATTTGCAAACTTAAATGGTGATTTTAATCAAAGAAATCTAATTTTGTTTCACAAAAAACATAAATTAACGGAAACAATAATAAAAATTAGCTACATGTAAAAATGAAATGTACATATCCAAATTGTTGGCAATACCAGTACTGAGAAAGGAGTTTTATATTCCTACAGCAGAGTCAGTAGTCAAGTGTAAACTTATGTATGGTAGAACTGAAACAATTAATCAGAATCATTATAAAGATTGCAGGATAAACCTTTCTAAAATCTCCTTTGCAGGGAAATATTCTGGACCACATTGGACCATTTAAAGTAAAAATACATAATGTAGTTGAAAAAGTTTCCATACCTATTGTAAAAATATAGATAATAGGTCTTTTATTTCTGCTTTTCAATTTCACATGTTTGACTTTGGAATTCAACAACTTATAGTCAGTGCCCAGGGCAGTAGCATAATAAGCTCAGCACAAAATATCAAAAACTTTTTTAATGATGTAGATGTTAAAAATTATTTAATGCTAATGGGGATAGATTGTGTATTGCAGTATAGGTATTCTTGTTTAATATGTAAATGTATATTTCTTTGTCAAGAGTCTTGTTTCTGTTGTTTTTTCTCTTTTGTTTCAGAGACCAACAGCTGAAGACCGTACATCAAGCAGACTAAAGCAAAGTTCATTTATACATTTTTTTTGTTTTATAGGATCAGAATATAGAATGAATATATATATATTGACTACTGGCTGTGATTAAAAGTGATATATAGTATCCATAAGAATATTTATATTTTTGTACTGTTCACAAACAAGTTAAAACATTAAAAACTGGTGGTGAAATAGTGGTGTGTAGTATTGTGAGCCTAAAGCTGAAAGTGAACCCGTCAATCGGGTAAGCTGATGTTCCAATTCATATCAAATTCATAAGATAGATGGTTAATATTGTGCAATGCATAAATAGCGTGTCATATTTGATGTTTCCAGGTTCGAAACTTGGGTCTTTGTCTTAGCAGCAAAAGAAGTAGTAGTATGTAGTATCCTGCCTTGTCCCGAGAACCATAAAGGGAAAAAGAGAGATCTATAAAGATAAAGAAGGTAGTACTTGGATAGCCAATTTATCTTATTATCTCAGGACTTATAGAACTAGGAATACTTGACAAAGTTGACAAATCGAAAGTCAAGTTCTGCTGCTTCAATACATGTCCATCTCCCCTACCCTTATTCTGTAAACTACTTGTATAATAACTTGTCATA
>JABUQX010068102.1:0-42500 GCA_015478945.1 Trachelipus rathkii | reverse complement strand
AGTATATATATAGTATTATATATTATATAGTTATAGTGATATATATATTATATATATATATAGTTATATATATATGATTATTATATTATATTATATTATATAGTATAATATATACGAGTTTAGTATATTCTTTCATACTTCATGGTTCTTTTGTGAAATGGAGAATAAAAATAACAATAATAATAATAATTCTAAATTCGTCTCTGTTTATCCTTACCCTTAATTCCTTCATTTATCTCCTCTTTCCTTCGTTCGCCTTTATTCCTTATCAAGTTTGCAGCCTCATTTGGCATTGCAAGTCTATTATATACAAGCTGACTAATAGTCACTGACTGCTTCAATAGCCAGAATTCGCATGCACTGTCTGCGAAAAGTCTCGCTTCTAATTCCTTAATGAATATTAGTCTTTTTCTTATTATTATTATTATTATATTATTATTATTATTATTATATTATTTATTATATTATTATTAATTGTTATTATTATTATTAAATTGATTATTATTATTATTCTTATATTATTATTATTATTCTTCTTCTTCTTCTTCTTCTTCTTCTTCTTCTTCCCTTTAAATAAACCATATAGTACACCAACTGCAAATATCAACAATATTTCCTAGTTCTGTTGTTCCTCTTCTACCTAAACAAAATTTCCTTTAGAATCAGAACAACAATGTTGTATGCACCGTTTGTACTTACTCATATTTTGAGATATTATTCTCTTTAGTATAAGAGTTTAGAAGAATCGTAACAATATTTCTTCTTTTTATTCAATATCACTATGCCAGTTATACCACAACGAAACCTTTATAATTAAGAGTCTTTTAATAATTTAAGATAAATGCTAGTTACCTAGTATATTTTATGGACTATCAGATAACTAGGTAAGTCCGGTCAACAGTTATCTTTTCTTATTAAATGTATGCATTACGTGATAATGCATTAATATTTTCATAGTACGTATTATATTATTTATATAACCCTTCATTACCCCAGGAAGGGTACTTATTGCGGTTCATGACGTCGAACATATCGATAAAATTGATTCTTAGAATACGGGAGCCTAATACGACCAATGCCGTACTGAATGGTCCAAGCCTATCCAATCAGATGCCTCTAGGAAAAAATTTTCACATTGAAGCAGCAAAGGCTTATGATGCCAGTTGTAACTCCATTAACGGTTACTCAATTAAAACTAAATAGAGTTATAGTAGAGAAATATAAGCTTACCCTCGTCATCCCAACCCCAATCTCGAACTTGGGGATAACCCCTCCGCTTATGCTAAAGTCACGTGAAAGTGCTCTACTCTGAGCTAGGAAGCATTAATATTACATATATTAATATATTAATTATAATATAATTATATATTTATTATATATATTAATATATATATATATTTAATATATAATAGATATTATTATATATTAATATATATGTATATATATTATATTATAATTTTGTTAATAATTAACATATATAATATATATTTCATTCATGTAACATTTATTCATTAATCAACTAAAATAATTATAGAAAGAAAAGATTCACTCACTTAAATAATATTAACAAAAAAGTAAATTAATTGTTTAAATATTTATTTATCCTTTTCTGCGGTAATAACCTTAAATAGTCCCGTACGAATTAAAAATTTTCATGAATTATCTATATTGTAGTAATTCATCTATCTCTATTTAACCTCTTGAGAATGAAATTTATCGTTACTTTAAAATATGGAAAGGATGAGTTTAATGAAAGATTCTTGAAAGAGAAAAGATTCTTTCAAAATGAATTTAAGTTTCAAATTCATTGTAGGATTAACTTATGTAGATATGAGTTTAATTAGCGTTTTAAGAAGAAACGTTCAGTCTTTGAGATAATTTTCTTATATTAGATATACCCTATATATATATATAATTTGTTTATAATATTATTTTCATGAAATTTCAATAGTTTTTCACATTAAAAGAAGAACAAATTTTACTTTTAGAGTGTCGATTTGTGATTGAAAAAATAAGAGTTTCTCTCAAGGTGACATGAATAGTCTCCACTTCCCAACACTTATCAATTAAAATAAAATGATAATATTATTTTAAAAGTGCAGTTATGTTGATAACCTATATTGGTTATACTGGAAGAGGGTTCCGCATTCCAAACACTTTGAGCTTTAATAACTGACTTGGTTACTTACATTTAGGTTTTATATATACGCTAATACCAATATATCATTTAATTGGGAGTTAAGTCAGTCCAATGATATTACTATAAAAACAATAAATAGCAATTTTAAAAAAATAATAAATAATAATATATTATAATAATATTAATAATATTAATAAATAATAATAATAATAATAATAATAATAATACTAATAATATTACTTTATAATTATAAATTACTAATATTATATAATATTAATAATTAATAATTAATAATAATAATAATTAATAAATAATATAAAATAATAATAAATAATTAATATAATATAATAATAATAATATTATAATTAATAGTTATAAATTAAATAATAATAAATAGAAAAATTAAATGAAAATCCTAAAAGAAAAATAGTGAATAGTTGGAATAATATATGATAAGTTAATTAATAATAATAAATAAATATAATATAAATAATAATATTAATTAATAATAATAATAATTATAATTAATAGTATTAATTAAATAATAAATAATAATAATAAATAAAATAATAATAATATATAAATAATTAATTTAACTTAACTACTACTAAATTTACTACTACTACTACTTATGGAAAAAAAAGTTCAATAGTTATAATAATTAATTAATAATTAATAAAATAATTATAAATAATTAAAAATAAATATATAATAAATAAAATAATATAATAATAATATAATAAAATATAAAATAAAATTCTGATAAGGAAAAACTTCCTTATGATAAAAATTTCCCTCCAAAGTTTTCGGTCTTTTAGGAAGATAAAAATAAATTTTTTATATCAGAAAGATGTTATAAAGTATTATAAATAAATATTTTGGCTAATTTGGCCCTGAAGAATTTGTGCACTTTTTTTACACAAAATGAATATGGTCGAAATTTGTAATATTTTCAATCAGGAGAATCGGAGTCAAATCTGTAATCAAACTTAAATAGGGATCACTTCTCCCACCCCCAAGAGGAAAGTGAGGGGAAAATAAAATGGTTTACATATAAGGACTATATTGTCACTGGATGCCAAATCAAAGCTTTTTTATATATTTATTATTATATTAATTATTAATATTATTATTTATATATTAATTAATTATTAATTATTTATATTATTTATAATTATTATATATTTATTATTATTATTATTATTTATATTATATATATATATTTTAATTATTTATTATATATTATTATATATTATTTAATTGTATGTTATTACTAATATATATTGAAATTTATTGTTATAATTGTATTGTTAATATGCTAGTTGTGATTGGTAGGTTTGTTGGAAATTGTAATTTTGTAATTGTGATGATTAATTGATAAAATAGTGAGAGATTTTATTATTTTTTCCATTTTTATTTATTTAAAATTGATAAGTTTAGTAATGATAATGATAATGATAATCAATTTGTTCCTCTTTTTTTCTAGTAGTGGATGTACAGGGACTCATCCACAGCTTACCCAAAGGAAATGCAGGGCTATACCGTTGGCTTGATATGCTAAATACGGTACAGTAATTGCTTGACATTATATTAATTATATTATAAAAAATTAATGAATTAATAATGGAATTAATTTTCTATAGTTCTATGCAAAATTAATCTTTAGAATTAAACCATAAATATATAATAAATTTTACAAAAAAAGGAATTGGAATTTAACAAGTACTCAAAAAATATCGCAATCGAATGAATTCTACAAATATAAAATTCAAAAATATAAATAATCTATCCAATTAAATTAATCAATACAAAAAGTTGAAAAGAAAAGATAACAGATAAATTAATTTCTTTTAATATACCAAATAGATTATTGAAATATAGAACAGATTAAATAACTCACCAAAGGCCTCTTGTTTATGGATTATTAAATAAGCGTATTAATCATTATAGAACTTCACAAGCTAGCTATCACTATTCACAATGGTATAATTATTATGTAAGCTTTATGGCCTTCATAGTTTCCTACAAGCATGATATCATGTGTTTTATTAATATTATTTTGGTGCAGTGGATGTGGAGACTGTTCAAAGAATTTTCATTGTAACATATGAAAAATAATACATAATCAATAGTAACATATATAACAAAATAAAATTATAATAAAATCGTATCTGCCATGATAATTATCAAACAAACCAATCCCTATATTTTCACGGTTATGAAAATAATCTGAATTAAAATATAGGTTTGAATGGCATACCGTGGACAAACTTCTAAAGCCAATAGGCCTGTTTTAAAATTTCCACCCGTATTAAACCCACCATTGAAATTCTTAAATTTTTTCGATCTAATTGAATTAGTTATTTCATCTACCCCTTTTTGCTCATTTTAATTTTGTACTTTCCCTCAAAATTACCCAAAGAATTGTTCGATAAACAATTAAATAAATCTAGATTAATATAAAGCAAGGAATAACTAAATATAAGATAGAAAGAATATAAATAGCCTTATTTCAATTTGCGAGGTCATTTATGTATCGTTTGGTGTATTATAAACTGGTACTGAAAAATATATTTTATATATATTAATTAATATATATATATATATAATATATATATATATATAATATATATATTATAGATATATATATATATATTAAATATATATATATATATTATAATCAAATTTCTATAATATATTAAATATAGCCACCAAAAAAAATGTATTATATTAATATATATTAAATACACATTAATTAATTTGGGGCAGTAAATAAAGAAGAAACATTTAACAAAAATAATAGTGTATAAGTTTAATTAGCTAAAGTATTTAACTATTTTATTTTTATAGAATACATGATTTTTTACTCTAATTATATATATCTCAGTTAGTTTATATATATATATTTTACTGTTTACGAAAATTATTTCTACTATTGATATATATTAATATATATAATCATAGAAAATATATATGTATAAAATCTATACAATATATATAGTAAATTTTATATATAACTTTACTTTAACTTAGGTAATTAATAGTTAATCACCGTCTTTTTATATAAGGAACTATATGTAGAGATTATTAGAAATGCCATCGGTGTCATTTTACATAGGTCCAAATAAAAAATGATGAAAAGTTAACTAATTCAATTGTATATACAACCAATATGTTATTATAGGTATAAATTATCTTATAATCTATATATATATATACATAACAGTTTTGTATAATCGACAACTCAACCGTGTATATATATATCTCATAATTATATATATAATGATAATTATTAAACACTTCTATAATTTAATATAGATTTAGGTCTTAACTACTTTTATATATAAGTATTATATCGTATAACAATCACTGTATATACTGTATATTATGTTGTAATATAATGTAAATAATATGCCCAAATATATTATTTATACTATCTCAATATAATTGCTTAGTAATTAAAGACACTATTCTAAATAATTAATCATAATATTTATCGCTACTATTAATCTTTATTTAGTATTGTTTATAATATTAATATATAACTATACAGAATAATATATTATAAATTGGAAAGTATAGGAGTATATAATATTTTTTATATGTATTCAATATAATTAATAGTAATAAAGGACTCTTTTTATTCTCTCTATTGGGCTTGAACTTAAGGCCTTACTTATATGAAGTGATTCAGCTAGTTGTTTACACAGTAAACGGATAGAATAAAATCTTTTTGAAGTCAAAGGCGTTGGGGAAAAGTATTGCCTTGCTCTTGGACACTCAACTAACATATCTACAATTAGATTTTAAAATATATGAATATTTATTATAGTTAGCATTAAATAATCCGTTTTTTTTTTTTTTTTCTCAATTTTGTAAATCAAAATGTGAAATTAAATAATAAAAATAAGAAATAAAAAAATATATAAAAATTAAAACTATAAATAATTGTTATGAAATTTAAGTTTCTAATATTAATTTTTAGATTTATCATAAATTTTAGGCACCTTAAATAATAATGAATTGATTAACTAAAAGTCTAATCCAAAATAAAGATTAAAAATAATTAAGTTTATAAAAACAATTTTAGTTTTATATATTAATTTAAATTTCATTAATTTCAAATAAAATGAAATCAATAAATCATATCATTGCACAATATTTAAATAACATTATATATTCTTATAACAAATATGGCTTATGTATTTACAAATATAATTAATTATATATTCGTGCGTGAACAGCTATCTTAAAAAAAATTAAAATTTTAAAAAATCAAAACATTTTATTTTAAAAATTAAAAAACAGGTAGTCTCATATTTGTACATCTAATTTAAAAAAATCAATTAAAATAATATCAACCTAACCCATTACTTGGCAAAAACATCATTTTTTCTTTCCCATAAAGAAAGTCTTACTCCACGACTGGATGTAGAAATTGAGGCCAGAGTCAAGACATATATCTGGTAAGAAAAGTAATTACTATTCTGTAGAGTTTAGTAATTTCCTTTTAAAATTCGTAATAATAGATAATAATTTATTCTCATAGGTAATTTAGTAACATACTTAGCAATAATAATACACAAAAATATTACACTAAGTGTAGGAGCTCAGAGAAGCTTCAAAAAAGCAGCTCGCCAGAGTAACTTAGGAGGGTGAAATAGTAAGGTGTGTGTGTTTACTTTTAGTATTTGTGCGATGGCTCGTGAGGAGAAGTAATAATTTAAGCAGTTGTAAAATGGATTAATGTAATATATATATTATTTATATATATATATAATATATATATATTATAATAATTAATTATATTATTTGTGTTATGAATATATATATATTATGTATATATTATATATTATACTATATAATATATATATTATATATATTTCTTCCTCCCCACCCCTCTGTATTATTTCGCACCCAAATTCGGCCAGAGAAAAATGGTTTATTTATTGTCTTAAAAAATTTATCTTTTCATTTAACTTTTGATTCTGACACGAGACATTCTCATTTCTACGCATACGCACGCATTTTCTTATCTTCATTCTTGCCCTTATAAAATCAAGCTTCATTTAGTTGGTAGAGGTTCTAAGAACTTTATTTCGTACTCTTTTCCCCGTCTTGAGTAATTTTTAATGTTCGATGCTAGGGAGTGTGAAATGGGAAAGGAAGTATTGGTTGCTGTAGTTAGGTGAGCTGTTTGTGAACCATCTTTTGACATACCTAACAGTGAGGTGGTACTGACAAATAATGATATTGCAAGCCGTTGTTATGAAGGTGAAAGGTGCTTGACTAAAGATTCGTATTGTGAGAGGGAAGAAATAAGGTCAAATTTGGCGATAGTTTAGAATTCTTCACTGAAACATTTGCTATTACTGCTCTCTCATCTATTTAATCATAAATTAATTATTTAAATTTGAAACGAGTGTTACATTTGATTATATTTTATTAATTACAGTTTTTTCGTAGTTGTGTATTAAGCTATTGACACGAGTATAGTGAGTAGATATAAAATTTTGCAAATTATTTTTTTATGAATCTTATTTTTTTATTAAAGGTTTTTATTTTATTATGGTTATCATTTTTTAATGTTAAATCCAAGGATGATGGTTCTTAAGAATTCAAATTAATTTTTAATTGATATTAGTTATCATCGATGCTTTTGAAAGCTATTAATAAAAAGAAAAAGAGCATTTTAAAATATATGATAATTTAGAAAGATTTTATTTTAAGACACGAAAATTGTAGTGAATAATGAAAACAGAAACTAACTAAATTAATAAAAGATATTATATATATATATATTAATTACCTCATGAATGCTTATAGTTTTATATTCTTAAATAATAATTAATAAAATACACATCATGGCATACAAGTAATTATTTAATAAACTCGTATTTTATATTGTGAGATTTTGCTTTTATGTATTAAGACCACACAATCTCGTAACTATTTGTTTTATTTAAATAAATTATTGCATCAATTGATCTTGCATCATTTATCTAAGAGTGTACTGACAGCAATATAAAATATAAGTTTTGAAGAGAAATTTATATATTATCCATCCACACAAGAGAAGGTTTTTAGTTAGGTCTTTTCTGGTTTAAAATTTAAATTCATGTGTTATAACATTTACCCAAATATTATTTTAAAATTGTTATATATATATGAGAATAAAGTAATATCCCAGTTCACTACTTCATTTACTTCCGATTATAACAGAAATATTCCCATTATTTTAATAATAAGGGTAAGTTTATTATATATATTTAGAGTAAATATATTTCATTTGAAATGGTTTATTAAGAAAGTTTAAGAATATTAAAGTTTTGTAAAAAAATTTGCATTTTTATGACCAATTTAAAAGGGGTAATGGTGTTATAATCTTTATATATATGCAAAAAAAAAAAACTAAAAATTTGTAATTATAAAATTTATGTTAAAAAAAACAAAAAAACAACACTTGCTGAAAATTATAGATTAAATAAAGTAATATTTAATGTCAGAAAATATAAAGATTTTAATTTACTAATTATATTTTCTTTCAAATATTATGAAAGTTAGATTTTTTAAAGTTCTTTTGGGAAAATTAATTCAATATATTACAACCACTGTCATAATTTAAATCATTACTTTTACTACTACTTACTAACTTTTACTAAACTACTACTACATACTATAACTAACTTACTTACTATTAATCATACTACTTACTATAACTTAACTACTATCATACTACTTATACACTACTGACTACTACTTACCCTACACCACTTAACTATCTATATACTAAACTACTTACTACTAACACTAACTTACAAGCTACTACTATTATAATAATAATATAATAATTTAATAATAATATTAATATTAATAAATAAGAATAATAAGAATTAAATTAAAATAATAATAACATACAATAATTAAATTTAATAACAAAAATAATTTACCATTTATTCGTTTCTTAGTTCTTATTTTATGATATAACAATAGATATATATATAATTAAAAAAACATTTTAATTTTATTATATAAAAAGCTCAGCCACGCACAAGATCAAATTCGTGTGACATAAGTATGAGAGTAATAATTATATTAGGTAAATATTAATGTATTAAATATTTAACTCAGATAGATAAATTACTTATAATTGTATTAGAGAAAAAAATAGTTGATATACAAGTTTCAAAAGTAATCTTCAAAAAGAAAATATATCCAAAAACAAAAGCAAATATTATTAGGCATTTATATATATATATATATATATATATTAATATATAATATTAATATATATATATATATATTTATATATATATTTATATATTATAATATAAATATATATATATATATAATATAATTATATATTAATATAAATATATATATTATATATAATATATATATATATTATCCATATATATATTAAAAAATTGAAGCAAATATAGATATATATATATATATATATATATATATATATATATTTATATATATTATATAAATATATATTTAATAATATATTATATTATAATATAATTTTATGTATATATTATTATATAAATAAACATATATATATATATATATTATATATTATATATATATATTATTTATATTAATTATACTAGAGTTAATTTCTTGATAAATAATTAAATATTTAATAAAAATTTTTATACGTATATATAAAATCAATTCAATCTCATCCCGGGTACTTAAGATATATGTTTATAAGTATATATATAGTGATATAATGAGACACTACAACTGACGGAAGTGCTTAAAAGATGATATATATAGTATTGTGTGAAGCTGTCTTCGAATTCTTTCACTTCACAGACTGTATAGCCTCTTAGGGTAATCGATCAATATGAATCAATATCATATAACGTAAGTTATTCAATGGACGTGATACTGTTGAAGTATATATATTACGTATAAAGAATACTATGATATAGTGGTAATTTATTGAATAATATATTCTAAATGTAATGTACATATAATACTCATTGAATAAATTGATGTAGTTATGTACAATTATGTGAGAACGTAGAATATATATTTATATATACTAAATCTAACTACTATATATAAATGACAATACATATATCAACAAAAGTATAGTGATAAAATTATAACTAGTAACATATTCAATATTATTCCATATAGTAATAATAAATTATTAACCATACCTTACTATTACTTATTATATTATAATTCTATATCATATAACACATCACATTAATAAATTAAAAATAAATAGTTTTATAAAATTAAATTGTCCTTTATATTATATATATTAACTATCATTAACATTTATTTGATATTTACTATCACACACAAAAAAGTTAAATTTAATTAATAACTCATTGTTAAGATTAATAACAAGTAGAAAAATGTGAAAAGTAAGAGTTTTACAAAAATAATTTTATTTCCGTTTTATTTTACTTAATCAAATAGATCGAGTGGAGGTAAAGTATATATTTAATCTAGTCACTAATATATTAAATGAAGAGGTTGTAGAGTGGAATCGAAAGCTCAAACGAAGTTACCAAAATTAATCACACTCTCTAATATCTATATGGAAGAGGGTAGATTACCAAAAACAATGGAAGAAACTGAAATTTTTGTTCGACGATATATACTCATATAAACATTAAACATTAATACTCGTCATTTGCTTATGTGAATCTACAATGATAACAATTCACAAGAATAATCCCATATAGAAAAATAGATCTAAATTATAATAGAATGTAAAAGAAAATATATTTATAAACTAAATTCAAAAATAATTCTATTTTTTATAGTAATTTTATGATTTAATGTATAATAATGATCTAAAAAATAATATTTAATAGATGATTTAAAATTATTTAATATAAATATAATAGGAGTAATATTTCATGGTTTTGAGGTGAGTTATTTTGCGATTGTCTATTTGTCTGATTTAGGTTCAGTTCATTTTAATTATTATTAATATAACTTATTTACTATATTAATAGTTCGAGCTTTTAAGGCAAATTTTCAAATTGTGTTTAAAAATTAATTATATTATGTATAAACAATATATACTTTTACATTTACACTAAAGGAATACCTTTACAAATGATATAAATATAAAAATATAAGAAATATACAAAATCTATATATAAAATATCTATAATAACAAATATAATAATCTAAAAATCTATCTTGCCTATCGATATCAATTCAACAAAAATGCTAGAGCTTCCCATGATTCATTTGCGTTGTATCAGGAGATATCAAAAAACAATTGAAGAACACGGACCATATTTGTTAAAAAAGTTCAATATATATATTTTTTTTTGTGTACAGTTAGTGACACCCACCCACTCAAACGAGGCAGGTAACCCTTATCAAAAGATGAGGTAGGGCAAAAATAAATATATATTAAATAAATGACAATTCCTAAATCTATGAATGAAACTAAAAAATATTTACCATTAAGAAAAAAGAAAATTTAAAAATTAAATGGAATAAAAGTCTAAAACTCACACCCTGTCCTATTGGATCCCTAAACGCAATTATCCCTTACAGGGTATTATAATTATATATATTATAATTATATATATACTATTTATATATATATATATATAATATATATAATAATATTATATATATAAGCGACAATGTAAGAGAATGAATGGTTTCATATAGGTATCACTCACTGTATTCCACATATTCTAACATTGAATTTTCAATTAGCACTTACAACACCGAAAAAGTAAAAAGAATTTGAGTAATTTTTAAGAAAACTTTAAAATAGATACGATTCCAATATCCCAGAATTTTAT
This sequence comes from Trachelipus rathkii, assembly GCA_015478945.1. NCBI lineage: Eukaryota > Metazoa > Arthropoda > Malacostraca > Isopoda > Trachelipodidae > Trachelipus > Trachelipus rathkii. Next base: position 30,554 of record JABUQX010068102.1, on the reverse strand, counting down.
AAAAACTAACAGCTCAATTTTATTAAAAAACACCAAAAAAATCAGTAATAAATTAATATAATTTAAAAATATGATAAATCGTATTATTATTAAATCTGAAACTCCAACCCAAAATTACTTCCATTATAAACATGGAATCTAAGCAACTGATCTGAGGCAGAGCATGCTACAAAAGTCGGCCGAGTGAATGAGTCTGTGATCAGCGCGTTTTCTCAGGACTCTATTTTAGCAAATAATTTAATATTTAAATGCTGAGCCATGTGTCTTTATAAGAGAGATTTCAATAAGCATAAATTTATTACATTAGTAATTAAAAAATTAGTTAGTTAATTAATATTATTATTATTTCTGCTAATGCAATTTAAATGGGGAATTTATTTTAAAAAAAAAATGACATGCTACTGACTCGTCAGGCACATCCAAAGTTGCCTAGCCTAAGAGAGAATAAGGAACTTTATTTTTGACTCGAGAATTAACAATTCTGCCACCGATCCTACTATTAAAAAAGAATCGAGGTTAGAATTGATGCCCGGCATTTAAAACTAGCCTTCAACAATCATTAATAAAATATATATTATTATATATATATATATATATATATATATTAAATATATATATAATATACTAATAATAATATTATAATAATTATATATATATATATATATATATAATATATATATTATATTATATATATGCTGACTTTAATTATTTTTTGGGCTCACTAAGGCAAGTAGACGTTGCCTACTCTGCCTCCCCCCAAAAGCCGCCACTGATATATATTATATATATATACTATATAATATATATATATATATATTATTATATATATATATATATATATATAATATATATATATAATATGGGTATGAATATATGGCGCATGAAATCGCGGGAACTTAAATAGAGGGGAAAATTTGAAACATTGCGGGAAATATAGGAAGAAGGCAAGGAAGTTCACCACTCAAAAATAAGTAACCAAATCATTATTGGAAAAATTGGAACTTGAATAAAGGAAAGAACAAACTGAACACACGGAATATGCAAAAGTAATTCATTTTCATTTTCATAGTTTTATTACTAATTTCATTTTTCGTATTTAACGAACGTCTTGACATGAATTTTATCCTATTTATTCCATATATGATATACACCAACGTTCGTTTTTATTTTTTAAATTAATCTTTGATATTTAAACCTAACTCCAATAAAATATACCAGAGGACTCTTTGTCGTGTGTATAGAAGTTCTTTGAATATAAATGCCATATAGAAATTTGTTCTTCCTTTTTGGCGGCCTTTTGAAGTTTGTTTTTCACCTAATTAAAATCTTTCAATAGAGAAATCCGAAGAGTAGATGGAAATGTGTTTTTGCCGTTAACATTATAATCAGCATAATATATAGTCTTTTATATCAATTTGATTATCGCGGTCTAAAAGGAAACCTCCCCAGACACTTAATAAAAGAGTGATTATAAGCCTTTTTATTGAAGCAGCTCAAAAATTCGTTATTCTCTTAAAGATATCTATAATAGTTTGTTTATTATAGTATTTATTATAAAAATTCTTCAGAATCTTTCTTAAAATGCGCGATATATGTGTATATATCTTTAATTAAAATAACATAATGATATATGGGGATATTAAATGTTTAATAAGAATTTCTTATCTCATTGGTTATTATTTAATATTAATATATGTGATATTATTTTTTTATATATTTTCTATTAAATAATAAATTATTTTATATATGGAGATTTTAAAATTTATTTAAGTATATAATTATTTAATTATATTAATTAATATATATATTAATGGTTATTTTTTAGTTCTTTTAATTTCTTATATAAATTATAAAATATTATTTTTATTGATTGAAGTATTATTATTATATATCATTTAAGATAATTATTATATAAATTAAGTATATTGTATGTAAAAGTGGGGATATATGCGGTACTTTTTAGGGAGTGTGCTACAATCGCACACTAGCTCCTCACTTTTTTCCCAAATTCTTTCGCTCGTCTTTATTAATGGAATCGATTCTTTGGAAAATAGTATTTGTGTGTTATATACGTTTTTTTAGTGGTTGTTGCTAACACTTCATAAGAAGTATTTTGTGTAATTTATTATGTAAATAACTTCTATTTTGGTACAAATATAATTTCATGAGGAGTAAACATAAAAATGCTATATTCATAAATATTTTATTCAGTCTATATAGAAGTGACAAGAGCGCGGCTACTCTAGACATTTTTCTCGGTGGCGTCCAATAATCCTTGGGTTAAGATAATTCAATATAACGCGACGATATCTAAACTCACGAAGAATGTTTTCTTATGATCTAGTGAGAGTTTTCGATAATGCAGATGCCTCATATATGGAGGTTTAAAAATAAAGAGTAATTGGGTGCGTTTCGTAGAGGAGACACATGGATTTTATGGGAATATGCGATACAGTCTAGACATATTTTAAGGATACTTAGCATCTTCGCTAACCTTATACTTTTGGGGCGTGATTTCTATTTTGGCCAATGTAATCAAGATCAATATATCATACACTTAGAAATGTTTTTAATTCATTTTATAAATACTCTATATATGTGAGACCTATAAAATTAAACAAGAATGTATCTTCCGACTTGTAGTATATCTCTATATTTCTATATATAAAAAATTAAAGATTATGACTACGATCCTGTGGGTGAAAAGGTGTAATGAAGAATAGGTGCGTGAGTGTATAAAAATAAAAATGGGATTTTATTTATATTAAAAAGAGGGCCACATCTAGGAAGAAAATATAATAACTTCCATTGAAAATTATAAAATTTGTTTAAAAGATTAAATACACCAATAAATGTTGAATAATATTAATTATAAGTATGAAAACGAATACCCTTCTCGTACAAGGTGTAAATAAGAAAGAAATTAAAAAGAAAATATTATCTGTATATAAAAATTTATATACTAATTGCTTGCATTTGTTATTTGTAATTGTCTATTAATTATCCAGATTTATTTTTAGTATATCAATTATACTCTTTTAATTTCATAAAGGAAAGTAACAATCCTCTCTCTACCCTAATTACCTTTAATGTCTTAAATGCCAAGCTAGTTTTACTAGATAATAAATACAAATATAATATATAATATATTATACTATATTACATTAATATATTTATATATTATATATATATATTATATAATATTATATTATATATATATATAATATATTATATAATATATATATAAATATATAATATGTACATTATATTAATATTTAATTAATATATATTTAATATATTAATATAATAATATATAATTATATATATATTAAATTTATATATATTAATTAATTATATATAATATTATATATAATACTATATATATTATTAATATGGGTGTCTAGCACAATTTAGCTTACTTAAATTTTAATATAGTGTAGTGATTAGACTTCCAGGATAAGCTAAATAAATCAAATAAATAAATTAATGTATATCGTATATTTAATAATTTTATATATATGTTATTATACAATTAACAATTACAATTTTTTACTAAATTAAACTAACCTAACTTAACCTATAACTTAAAATACCTAACTCATATAACCATAACTTTAAATAATACCTATATTGAAACCTAATCCAATAACTAATAACCTAAAATTAACTCATAATACTACTCTAATTTATTTAATAATCGGTAGTCAACCACATTATATAAATGATTATTATTCTCATATATATAATATATTATATAATATATTATATATTATAGTAATATTAATATATATAATATATAATTATATATTATATATATTAATATAAATATGAGAATATTATTTATATATTATATATATATAATTATTATATATATATATAATTATATTTATTATAATATATTAATAATTATATATATATAATATTTTAATATATTATTAATAATATATATATTATATTATAATATAATAATTATATAATATATATATTATTATATATAATAAATTAATATAAATAGATATATTATATAATATATATATTCTATATATGAATATTAATATTATAATATCTTAATATAATATATTAATTATATAATATATATAATATATTATTAATATATATATATAATATATATATATATATATTATATATATTTAGTATATATTAATATTAATATAAAAACCGTACTAAATCCTCCGAAATCAAAAATCTTAGGAAGAAAAATATATTGGTTGTTTTCATATTAAACATTAATAATTAGATATATTGTTTACATTTATTATATTGGTTTCGGTACAAAATAATTTCAGCATAAAAATAACCTAATTTTCCTAGGTTCAATTTCAGCTACATAAACAACTTACTTACAAACTTTATACATTACTACTTTAACTAACTAATTACTTACTACTACTTAACTACTTTACATAGATATTTATTAACTACTTACTACTACTTAACTTACTTAACTAATTCTTACAACTTAACTTTTACTTAACTACTACTATCATAACTTTATCTTGAAATTCATTGGTATAATTTTAATAACTAGATAAATAATTCATTCCTAATGAATAATATAATAATAATAATAATAAATATTAATATAATTAATATAATAAATAGCTCTTACTTTACTTTCCTTTGTAATATTTTACTGAAATAAAATTGTCAAGTCGCAATTAATAATTAAATGTAATTGATTATAATATATTTATAATATATATTATGTAAATAAATTTTTTTTATACTATAAAATACCTAATAATACCAAATGACCTATAACAAATGCAAAGGACTTGTTTCATGTTTTTTAGTAGATGTTTATGATATTTCACATTATATAAAGTAAGAATAAATATAATACCAAAATAAAATAGAGAAGAACCTTTAGACTATTAAAAAAAGTGGGAAATAAAATACAAATTTAATTTACACGTTAAAAAATATTTAAGTGGTATAAGGCGTCATAACTTTTCCACCTGATATAAAATAACATTTATACTTCAAAGTGGATATTAGTAATTTCACTTCCAGGAAAAGATGTTTGTGCCTTGCTATGTAATTTTCTATTATATTTTCTTGAAGAAAGTATTTTTATTCCCTATACAAGGGTAGTGGTATATATATTACGTTGGATTGCTTTTTATATAACAAGAATTGTCGAATTATTTGAATATTTATTTCACTCAAGGATATTCGATATCCATAATCTCCTATCAACTTTAAAATATAATCACGTAGCGTAAGTAAAAATGTGCAGTAGATAAGGATAACTATATATGTCACCTATACTGAGTATATGTAAAATTCAGAGGGACTTATTATAGGACTCTATTCTCAATTTTGATGTAATAACTTTTTAAATTATTATAAATAAATGTCGAAGGGATTGCTATATGGATTGAAAGAAATAATCATCTTTTTTATTATGAAGAAAACCGATTTTAGAATGTATTTTATTATCAAAATAACATGTTGCCATAGTGAATTTTCAAATAAACAAATAATTTATATATGCATGCACTGCTAAAAAATAATTTTAATACTCTAATTGATTGAAGATATTTGTACAATTCTTTTCAAAATACTTGTAAACTATAAATGTTCTTTTAATGTTGGAAAAAACTAATTAATTTATTATATATATATATATATATATATAAATATATAATATAAATATATTTATTAAATAATATATAATATAATATATATAATATTATATATTAATATATATATATTTTAATATATATATATATATATATTTATATTGATATATATAATATATATATTTATATATATATATATTTAATAAATATATATATATATTATATATATATATATATATATATATATATTATAAATATAATATATATATATATACTATATTCATTATTATAAATATTATATTATATATATATATTATAATAAATATAGTTATGTAATATATTATATATATATAATATGATATATAATATATATATATATATTATATAAATTAATTATTATATATAATTTAATATATATATATAATATAAATATATATAATATTATAATAATTTTATTTAATATAATATATTTTTTATTTTTTATTGATTTGGGTATAGTATATATATATATATAATATAATCTATATATATATATATATTTATTATATATATTAAATATATATTAATATATATATATATTAATATATATATATATATATATATTAATATATTATATAGATATATATATATATTATAACAGGGTTGAGAAAAAATAATGGTTTTAAAAAAAAAATTACAATTGGTTTATTTTAAATATACCAATAATAAACCCAATGGCTTTTTTACTTGAAGTACTTGTTTATTTGAGGGTTGTTTGCTACCTAATATTTGATAATTAAAATTTATGATTATTATATTCGGTGATTAAAATACGATTAACTAATTTATTGTTCTAAGGTTATCATTTTTCACTTTTGCAGCAAAACATTATTTTTTTTCAACAATAATTGTTATACTCACAATATATAAAATTTCAAAATTTTTGCGGTTAATTAACCTTTTAATTACTGTTATTACCAATTATTTAATTTTTTGAGTTCTCTTAGCAATTTAAAACTCACATAAAGTAGTAAAAATAAAAGGGATTGATTACTAATGATAATAATATCTATTTTATCTGAATAAAGGTAACCTAATAAAACTTATTATTTTCTCCTCCCCGTAGAACCCACACCAAAAATAAAAATTAAGAAAAACAAATTTTTCTAAGGAAAATTAATGCCTTCCAAATTCAAAATAACCTATAGAATGAATATAATAACTAGATGTTCTTATTACCTTATATTCCAATCTGGGTATAGGAGGAATATAATATATAATTTATATATAGTAGAATATATAATACTAAAACCATATATAAATACAACTATATCATATTTCATCATTAATATTAGGCTTAAAGTTTGTATAGTGATAAATATATAGAGAGAAGAGAAAAAGCGAAATTTTTCGATATGACAGGAACAAATAGACGAGAAGAGAAGTATAGCTAGAGAATGCAGAGGAGAAGAAGAGAGAGACTGAGAGGATTCATTCATTAAAAGTCGGAAACTGAAATATTTATTCATTAAGAATTTTATACAAAAAAACTTAATTTTCCCTGCTTTAGCTGTTCCCAAAACCTATTTCTTTTAATGTTGCTGTGCAACCTAGAGACACATAAAGCTTTAACAATACCTCCCTCTTCATACATTGCACGTTTGGATTTGAAGTTAGTGACTATATCCTTTATTCATTACTCTTACTATAGCCCTTTCTTCATTCTCTTTCTTCTTTTGATGAGATCCCCCTCTCTGTACCAGATAAGGAGTTACTGCTTGACAACAGACCTCATCAATAATAGCGTAATATTTTAGTGAAAACTTGCGAGTTGCAAGAATTGCTCTTTCATTTTATCTCCATAAATTCCACTGCTCCTTTCGTCATTTAACTTCTCTCCTTGGACAGTTAGCTGTTGGGTCCTTGATTACTCTTTCGTTAAAATACTTATGCCATTATATACAGTTGAGTGCCTTTCTTCTCATCTGCTCTCTGTATCTGGATACCTCCTTTTTACACTTTTGTCCTATTAAATTCTTGTCTGTTGTGCTGCATGTCTGCGTTCATAAGCTCTGTTAGCCTCCATTCATTCATATTTTTTCACAAATCTTTACAATCATCATCTCTCTTACGTTTACCTAGTCATTGCCCTCTAGCTTTGGTTGATTTGCTGTGCGCTACACACCAGACAATCATGGTTTTTTCTATCTAATTAACTCTTTTTTCAATTGTCGTGCCCATCGATTGGTTGTAGACAAAATGAAATCCTTCAAGAGCTCTTGAAAACCTAAGCAATCATGGTTTTTAAACCTTGCTTAAATCGTCTTCTTACACTTTACTAACTGCATACACACATCATCAACATATACGCTACACAATTTTATTAAGCAACTCTTTCTATAATTATCATTTATAAAAATATATATATATATCTAATACCTTATATTATTATATTATTAAATTGGTATATTATATATATATATTAATTAAGGATATAAAATAAAGAAATAAAATATTAATAAATTTATTAATCTATATATATATCTAATCTATATCTTATATATAATTTACTTCATTACTCTCACAATAATTATAAATCAGCAGAAAATTTATTTGCCCTTCAGTTACTTTCGATGAAAAATGAGAAATAACTCATATCAATATTATCTAAAGAAAATAACCCTATTAAATATCAATACTTTTATAAATTTTTAATGCATGATAAAATTACCGTTAACACCATTGGTTTTTTATGTGGTTAAAACCATGGTTTAAACCAATGGTTTAAAACATAAATGGTTTAAACCTTTTACCCACTACTCCATATATATATATCATATATATATATATATAATATTATATATATATTTTAATCTAATATATATATATATAATATATTATATAATTAATATATTATAATAACAACATATATTAATATAGATTAAATATATATAATAATATTATATATATTATATTATATTATATATTATATATATATATATATATTTTATTATATATAATATTAATATATATATATATAATATATATATATTATATATATATATAATATATATATATATTAATATATAATATTATATATATTAATATAATATAAATATATCATAAAATTAATATATAATTATATATTTATATATATTATATTATATATATATATATATATTAATATAATAATTATAATATATATAATATAATTTATATATAATAATATTAATATATAATGTATGTTAATATTATAATATATAATATATATATATAATTAATATAATAATAATAATAATATAATATATAAATATTAATCATTCTAAACACGAATAAATTTATAATATAATAAATTTAATATTAAGAATAATTAATAATAATAATAATTAATAATAAATATAATAAAATCAAAATAATAATAATAATAATTAATAATATAATAAATAGGTATCTTAAATTCAAATTGTGGAAAACCACTCTTCTTAAAGCAGCAATTACTCAGCCGAGAAAACCTTCACTAATTTAAAATTCAGTTCTTAAAAAGAATTTTTTTAAATTACATTATTCATAACTTCCTTTCATATTTATAAAGATGTACTTGATAAAATTCTTCTCAAGAGGTTTAGAGAAGTGAATTATTACAAATTAGAATTGAGGGAAATTTTATCGTATACATCTTAGAATACGCAGAAAGAAATAAAAAATATTATAAATTGGTTTTGGACTGTTATTGTTTATTGGGTATAGCGATCCAGATGATTTTATTAAAAAGGCATTGAAACTGTTATCAATGGCAAAAGATATTTATAAATGGATTAGCAAAATACATGAATCTTTCAGCAATTAATTAAGGCAGAAATATAAATAAAGTTAAAACATTTGATGTTTAAACTGTGTGATGAGTAGTTAAAACAAGGGCTCGAAGAATCCTCGCTTTTTGAAACAATTTTAAAATATGAGATAGTCCTCTCATTTTTTACTTTAGATAATTGATTTCTTTTTTAATATAAAAGCTTAACAGTTTTCACTTTTCACAATCTCGAAGAGCAAAACACTGTATTTATCCTGACTTTCATTGTTGTGTATATATGAACTAGATTATATATAATCAATTAACCACCTAATAAATAATACCTTTTGTATATATTTTGTATTAAATATATAAATTTATCACATATATTATAATTATAAATATATAGTATATATATATATATATATATAGATAGTTATATATAAAGGGCATATATATATATAAGGTATAAAATAAAAATAATAGTCGATAATATAGTAATTATATATATATTATAATTATATATTATATATAGGCATATTTGTAGTTTACAGAAAAATTATCGAATATATATATATAAGGTAAGTACAAATGATTTATATATAAAAGTGGAATTTAAATATATATATATAGATATATTGGTAAAAAATCAATATTGTCAGTTTCGATATATTGAGGCTGTATATTTGTTAAATGCCTTTGTATATTAGGAGAGAAGTTTATTCATGTAAGGACATCATATTGAGAGAGCCAAGAGAACTTGGCAAAATTTAATAACGCATTACAAAAAAAAAAAAAAAAAAAAAAACCAAGAGAAAAAAAGAAAAATATATCAAAAAAAAAAAAAAACAAAACAAAAAACTGATCTTACAATACTATAAACTGCAGATATTGTTATTGTTTCAATAATACACATTTGTAACAAATTCTAAGGAAAAATATGTGAGATTATCTATAAAATCACTAAAAATATAAATCTTTTATATTTAATACGATTCTAATAGATTACTTATGAATTATTAAATCGCGAGAGGGAAATATTTTTAACCCAACCTGATACGAATGTTATGAATTTAATTTGATTGTAAATAAAATGTATGTATATAATTAAATATTGATTAAACAATGATAGTTTATGTTATCGAACAAGAGTGGACGAAAGAGAAATTAAAGACTGCTGCGAGCTGTAAAGTTTATGGGAAAAGGTCAAGTCATGGTGTTTTTATAATATTTTGGTAGACATTATACTTCTACATTTACAATTAAAGATTAATTTTTCAAATGAATATTTACAGGCGTAATAATATTCTATAAACAAATAATACATAAATATATCTGATTTCTGCTATAATTAAATTTCATATCAATCCAATTTCCTGAAATTATTTCATGTATTTAATTCAAGGATATGAAAATAAGTTTGATATAAAATATGGTAGCGTGTTACAATTATGGAATTGACTTGTTTTTAAATAAATTATTACTCGTATAAACTAACATTAGGATTTCTAAAATTGAGTTTTGGTAATTTTTTAAAACCTATCAATTTAGGATATATCTTTATCTCTTCAACTTTTTGCAGCATACTTTTTTTCAAGTTTGCTTCCCCAAAACCCAAAGAATTATGTCCTTAAAATTAAATATCATGACCTATAAAATACAGTTAGTCTTCTTTCGGAATTTCACAATTTAAGGGAATATATTAAAATAGTAATAAAATGAATATATAATTACTATATATATATTGTTATAATTTTTACTACTTCATTTCAGTGTATATAATTATATATTATATATATATATATTATATATTATAATTATATATTATATTTAATATATATATATATTTATATATATATAATATTTAATATATATATTAATATATATACTAATATATATATATATATATATATATATATTATATATATATATATATTTTATATATTATATATTAATTATATATATATAGAAAAGAATTTAAAAATTCTCTTCGTATATATATATATAATTCTAGATAGTAAAGAGCTGAAAACCCCATTCTTTCTATTTATTCTTTCTTCCGTGATATGGTTATAGTTCTAGATTTATAACTATATTGTTGAGAGAATTTTTTGTATGGACTAACCAAACGTCAGAATACCCGTTTACACAAATTTGGAAGTACATTATGGTTGTATTGTGTACGTATATAAAAATGATATCAACACTCATTTTATTCATTAAATATAAATATAATAATATAATAATATTAATTATATATATAATTATATATTATATAAATATATATATATATATATATATATATATATTATTTAATAGAGTGTTAAGTAAAAACCTCATGCTCTCTTTATTACATAAAATATATATGTAATATATATATATATAAATAATTATATTATTAATATTTACATATTATTATATATATATATATTATATATAATATTATATATAATATAGATATATATTTAATATATATAGATTATTTAATATTATATAATATATATATATATATATTAATATATTATTTATTTAATATAATATTATAAGTTTATTAATATATATTTTATATTTATATATTATTAAATATAATTAATATAATATAATAATAAATTAATATATTATATTATATATAATAAATTAATATTATATAAAATATATATTATATAATTATTTATAATATAATTAATATTTAATATAATAGTTTTTATATTATATATATAATATATATAATATATATTAATTATATATATATATTTACTTATATATACTTATATATATAAAATATTAATTATATATATATATTAAATATATATTTATATATTATAATATTATATTATATATATATATATACTCCAGTATATATATATATAATATATATTATATATATATACATATATATTAATTAAATATATATATATATATATTAATATTTATAATATATATAATATATATATTATATATATCTATATTATACTATTATATATTAAATATATATTAATTTATATATATATATATTATATTAATTATATATATATTAATAATTAAATATATAATTGCTATTTATTCAGTATAGTTATAGGGAACAATACTATTCCTGAAAGTTTAATATTTTTTATATTTAATAATTATTGTTATAAATTAATTATTTAACTTTAATATATAGTAAGTATTTTTTTTTAACCATAATATATATATAGATCAAAAAAGATATTTATAAAAGTTTTATTTTTGATAAATAAATTTAACGGATATTTATTGTAAATTAATCGAATTAATTAATATTGTTTTATTTAATAAAGATAAATTATATTTTAATTTTAGTTGAATAATAAATCTTTTATGGAATATATATAAATTATATAAGATATATATACGTATTAAATACTAATACATATAACCGTAATATCTTATATACGTATACATGATACATTTATCAACTATTATATTAATTTTATGTTAATAATTTATATTTATATAATTAATATTTATAATATAATTTAATTTTCACTGCTCATGTTTTAATTAAATAATAAGATAAAAAACACGTCATCTTTGATAGTAATACCTATAATGAGTAATAAGTCGTATGAGTGGATATAAGATTATTTGAGTTCTTATAATACTGAATAAAATATTAAACTAATATATCTAAAATAAAATAATAAATAAATGGTATCATCACATATATATTAAATATAATATTAGAATATGAAAGATATATATATTTTACCCTGATATTGATCTAAATATTTACATTAAATAATCTGATATATATATATAATATATATATAATATATATAATATAAATAATAAATATATATATATATATATATAATATATTACTATATATTTGAAATCTCATACGTTTCCGTTCTTATTTTTTTTTTTTTTAACAGATCAATCAACCTAACTCAACTGGGGCTGGATGACCCACTTTTCAAGATAGGGGTGATAAGAGCAAGGAAGATAAAAACATTTAGAAAACCCAGCCATCCCCAGTATTATAACGGCAAATTACCTTATTTATCAGGTGGGCGCCAGGACGTAGCTATTAAAAAGGAAGATTATATAAATAACAGTTGCGTAAAAACCCTACTAGTAAAGGAGGGCAATTTATAGTTCCATCAGAACAGATAGTAATACCTTTGTAAGATAGATATAAGGAAATACTTCCCTCAAACTTGGGCACCAGACTCAGCATTCGAAAACAAAGGGTCTTCGACGCTTTTATTCCTCTCCTCACAAATGCTATACTCTACGCTAGGACAGTCTACATGCTAGAGCAAGGCCACCCTTGTGATACCGGTAATTGGACAGGGCCGTCACGCAAAGCCATGAGATGAGTGGGGTAAATGGACAGATATTAAGAGAATCGCATTAGTCCCCCCGTTAGTCTACAGTCTTGCCAAACCCCGTTATTGCAGATGACTACAAAGTCTAAGCGAGTAGTAACAATATATTGCAAGTAGTTTCCATTCAGTTCACCAACTCAACTCTACTGCTTATCCAAACGCTAGTTACTCTACTAGCATACAAAGAGATACGTGGACGTCGCAAAGCCGTAACGAGAAAATAAACAGTCTCCTCGCAGAGATAGAGGAGTAAAAGGGGAGTCAGTTTGTGATAATGCACGGAGGACAGTTTATTAGGTCTCTAAGCTTTAGGGGACTTACGAACCTAATGTGCTTTCCGATAATTTTCGACGACTCAGTGTAGAAGAGAGCAAGGATTGGATTCGTCACCGGGAAAAGCCGGCCTACACAGAAAACTCTCCCCCAGAATTCATTGTTATCCCCATTCACATCAAGTTTCTTCGAGACCCGTCCTAACTGTCTCATTCTTTGTTTTTATTTTTTATTTTCTCTTTTTTATTGGATTCGTGAAGGCATAACATAGCTACTCCATACAGGGTCAACTTGCCTAGTGAGTTTACACACCTAGTTCTTAGCTCTTTATATATAACTCTGAGTATCTCCTGTGAAGGAACTGTGGAGTGCGATCGCTTAAAAAAAAATTCCCTTCAACCTGAACAGAATTTCGAGCATCTTTGATGCCACCTTAGCAAACCATGTTAAGTATCTAAATTTTTTCAATATAGGATCCTTTTAATCTCGTCGAAATGCACACATATATCTCTTGTATTCTCTATGTTATTTTTAAACTCTACAAGAATCTATGATTGACTGTGTGTGATTTCAAAACAGGTTGAGGGGAGACTGCTTAGGATTAGCTCGATCAGATCTATGCATTATAATAGCGTTATCACAGGCATGTTCTGACTTACTTAGGTGTTTAGAGATAAGAGCTATTTACTATTTTAACGGAAAGCAGGTATGGAGCTCTCTGTAACAGTGCTCGTTAGCATTATTCTCTACTGCAAACCGTGTATAGCTCTCATGGATGAACCAACCAAACACAGGAGACAAAATCCCATCAGAGATTCTCGAACCAAAGGAATTATAAAGTTCAATAGAATAGAAAAATGCAAGAGATAGAATATATCAGAATAAAGGTCAATAGGATACATAGGGTCTTTATTATCATGAATAATGAATAATACATAAATTTGGTCATTTGTTGATAATAAATTAGGTAGAAATAAAATAAGAGATAGATAAGTAATAAGAGTGATGAAATTTGAGTAATCGGCATAGAGTGAACAGAGTTGGAAGTAAAGGGGGGGGGAAGATCGTTGATGAAAAAGTTAAAGTAATAAAAAAGTTAATGAAAATAATAATAATAAGGATGAGATATAAGAGATACGTGAAAACAACCCTTGATATAAGGTGAATTACAACTCACAATTATAATTAACAGAGAAGAAGTGAGTTAGGATAAATAGAAATAATAGGGTATCAGTCATCTCATCAATAACGAGTCAGCTTGAATATATTAGTGAAGCACTCGAATATATCGAGAATATGAGAAAAATATAGAGAAGAGGAATGAATGATGGTAGTTTGAGAAATATGAGGTAATAAACCAAAGGAAATGAGAGTAAGACATTATACTAATAGACATAATAATAATAATGAATAATAATAGTAAGCGGATCAGAACAGGATTGCAAAAATAATTACACCACTAAGCTCCAAAAAAGTAATCTTGAGAATAACAAAATGTCAATACGCTCAACCTTCAACGAAATAGGAATTCTCAACCTCATAAGTTTCTACTATAAGGGACAAGAAGATCCAATTAAAAAAATCTACCACTAAAGTTAATATGATATAAGTGAATAAGTATAATAGTCTACAAGATAGAAACCTATCATACGATTTAGAAATAGCAATCAATAATCAATGATTAGATTCTAGGATATGAAGGAAATGAGAATAAATAAATCAAGAGATTGAATAATACTTAGAAATTACAGTGCTTATTCATTACCCTTTTTCATAAAAAAGATATATTTATTTATAAAAAATAAATTTAAATAACATAAATAGATAGGTGAATAGAATATTGTAATTATAGAATAGAATCAGAGAATAATAACATGTGACTATACACTTATTATAGTGAGATATTAAGTTAATAAAACTTTGAAACAGAATAAAAGTCCAGTCTCGAACTTTCCAGAATACTTGAGGAAAAAAGTATAATATAGTGTAAAAGTACATTAGGAGAGTAGAGTTGAACAGAACAGGCGCCATTTCAGAAGCCACCACTCCCTCAAAACAACGGGGAGGAATTGCCAATCCGGCCACATAGCCCTTTCCTGGCGTTCATAGATTTCAGGATTTCTCATTGCACCACGATCATGTGTTGATCACCAGTTTTAAGGCATGGGAAAACCTGAGGGAGAGGAGTAGGAGGAGGAAGCCAGACAGAATCATCCAGAGGTTAGAATTAGATGAAAAGGAAGGGGCCGAAAGAGATTTGGCTTTTCAGAAGGACAGTTAGCAACAGAACCCGTCAGAATGAATAAGAGAAGGAAAGGGCAGATTTACAAAGTTGTTGGAGATTGTTTTTGGCAAAGAGGGCCAGAATTTTATTCCAGTAGGAGAACCAAAGCGGTTGGCCGCAACTCTTAAACAGGTGCGCTTATCCTGGACGAATATAACCCTGGCAACGATTCCGAAAGAAGGAAATTAGCATATGATTAGTGAGAACGAAGAGTTTTTTCATGCCAATACGCAACCTCCTCCTGAATTGGGCGCCGAACAAAGGGCTCCAATCGAATTTGGATTTTGAGGAGGAAAAAATTTAGGTTTGAAGATGGAAGGAACCCTGGCTTCAATCCCATTTGGCGATACGGCCCTACCTTTTCAAGCGGTTACCGAAGCATCCTCCGAGTCAAAGAAAGATTCATTCCAAGAGAGTAGTTAGCAAAGAAACGACTCAATGCCCCCCCAAATTAGGGCCGATTAAAAGTGCCAGGAAATAACTAAAGCCTCAGGCTGAATTATCTAGGTCTAAAAAAACTATGAAAATTCAAGAAGCCATAAGGTTGTGGCAGAGTTACCAATTAGGAGAAATATGGTGATATTAACGAGGAAGGAGTAGTGGTGAACTTTAAAGTGGAGCGATGTTTCAAGAATTTGGGTTAGGTCGATTCTGGATATGTGTGGGTTTCCTTTATAACTGTCCAGATTCGTTTGAGAATGCTGAATGTTTTGCCCTCCCCCCTGCATCAGTGTGAGAGGAAACCCAACCAACTCAGTTGTGGTGTACGTTGAAAATTCCTAATAGGAGGAACCTCGGCATTTGGATAGGAAGAAGTAACAGGTAGTAAGATAGTCAAAAAGAACGTGGAAATCTGTTCCATTAGGGAGCAGGTAGGCAGAAAACACAAGATAAGAGTGTAGTACGGGAGGAAAGATTTTAAGGCCATATAACATCAAAATGGGAGATTTCAAATTCTCTAGAACGTGTTTTACACGAGTGTTTATGTTTAATAAGCACAGGACTTCCACCATTTCAGTCGGAAATATTAGAAAAAAAGTTATAGTTGGAGATGATAAAGTTTATTTGAAAAAGAATTTCCAGATGCCAAGCTGGGTCTCAGACAATAACTAAAATGTTAGGCTGAGAGGTGGATAGGTGATTATTCCACCAGATTCGTGGTTTAGCCCGATGCCACGGCACGTTGGACAAAAGTCAAATGGAAAACCCCCGGCCTGGCTACCTACACATTTACTCTGACCATCATACGAACAGCCACACACTCACAACATACCACACACCACCACACACACACACCACCACACCCACACACACAACCCACACCCACACACACACACACACCACAGACAACCCCACAAACTCACACACCCAACGAATTACTAATAAGTTAAACTAATTACACGTTTGACTCAATCCCATACACAAAGCACGCCGCACCACCACAACCCACTCTCAACTTACACCCACAAGCGGAATCGTTTATACTAAACAAGATTAAAACTAACTCGCAATCTCACGCTACAATAATTATACAATAATAAAAAATTAGTTTTTTATTCTAATTTTTAAAAATTAATTTAAAACTAATAAATAAATAAAAAATAAAAAGAAAAATACAATTAGAAATAATTAAACATGTGAAAAATTGAGAATGGCCCACAGATCAAGCACCAACTATTATATAAAACCAAACCACAAAACTAACAAAGGGTCGGTTCGAATAAACATAAAATAGCCTATTTATTAAACAATGTTAACTAAAAAGGAAAATAAATAAATAGATATCCTATATAATACCCAAAAATGTATAATAAAAAAAAAAGGATTAATGTTAAACAAAAATAAACTAAAACTAGCTATAAATCTGAAAAGGGCCTAAAGTTCGTTGAAATCTAATCATTTTCAGAGATTAAGCAATTAAAACCACCCGCCAAAAAATTAAAAAACAAAATAAAAGCAAATAACACTAAAAAAGCACCAAAGATATTTAAAAATTAATGCTATAATAATAATAATTAATAATAATAATAATAAAATAATAAGTAATAATAATAATAATAATAATAAATAATAATATAAATGAAAAAATAAATAAAAACTAAATATTAAATAAATACACATAAATTTATAAATAACATCTAATTATAACTAATATGTGAATAATTAGTAAGAAGATCATCGCGAAAGAATGATAATTTAGCTAATTAAATATGATGAGAATAGATTAAATTTAAATAGATAATTTTAATTTCAATAATAATAGTAATCACCATCAATAATAATAATAATAATAATTAATAATAAATAATAATAATAAAAATAAATAAATAAAATAAAATTAAAGGGAATGAATAATAAATAATAATAATGATATGATAAGTGAATAAATAAAATAATAAGTCACTAATTAGATGGAATAAGTCAAATAAATCATATAATAATTGCAATTAAAATAATAATAAAATTTTCAGAATATAATAATTAATAATTTAATCATAGCAATATAATAGATAATAATGAAAATAATAATAATGTAATAAATCAAAAATAGAATTGGAATACATAGCAATAAATAATGATGAATAATAACGAAAGTAAGAATAACAGAGATCTCAAATTGTCTTCCCCTCGCTCAAAAGCCGCCCAACATGCCTCTGTTCATGAAAAAACTTTGTCCATATCTACAATTATGCACCAATAATTGTTTTAGAGAAGGACACCTACATATATAAATCCCCTTATTTATATTAGTATATTATATGATTTATATATATTGATAGAAACGGTTTTGTTTATTTTCTCGACGATTAATGTTTCTTAATTTCGCTAACATTTATATAATATTTAAAAATGCATTTATCATATTATACTATTTTTTATTTATTTATTAGACATATAATTCGTTTTCTATATATTAATAAATAATATGAAAATATAGGTTAAAAAATTATTATTTTATAGTATGATTCTAATTTCGGCCTACACTGGTGTTGCGATGTTTAGAATACGTCAAATGTACTTATTATGAGCGATAGATTAACGTATAGATCTTAGAAATAGTCAATATACATTAATATTAAGAACTAGATAGAAACTAGACTTAGAATAAAGACTAGATAGAATCTCTGATAGACACTTTTCACATGAATAGCATTACGAATAAGGTTGTCTAGACTACTACTATTAGCTACTAATAACTATAATAAAAATATAATAATAATAATAATATTAATAATATAATAATAATAATAAATAATATAGATAATAATTAATTAATGTAATAATTATATTAATATTGAAATAATAATACTTATATAAAAATTTAAGATGGTAAAATTAGTAGTTCAATAATAATTAGATAATTTATTTATTAATAGTTAATAGTATAAAGAATAGATAATAATAATAATAATAATAATAATAATAATAATAATAATAAAAATAATGATAATATAATAATAAAATAATATAATAAATATAAAGTAAATATAATAATAAAATAATAATAAAATAAATAATAATAAAATAATAATATAATTAATGAATACATAGACCATAGTCAACACATAACATAATACATAAAATAATAAAATTAAATAATAATAATTTAAAGTTAATTCATAATAAATTATATAAAATTGATAAATGAGATAATATTAATTATATAAAAGTGTATCATAGAGAGTCGGCCACAATGACTCTTCCAATTATATATGCTCTAATTAACTGAATATAATCTGACATAATAAAATCTCTGATTTTATCAATTTAATAACATACCTCACCTGAGTATATTTCGTTCTTTGTATTTTGGCTGAATAAAAACATGGCTCAGCATAAACATTTATTGAAGATATCACACCTCAATATCATTTTGCTAACTTATTGAAAATATTCTTGTTATATTGATATACAATCGCACAGCCACAATCCCACTACGTGTGACATCCTGAAATAGAAAGGAAAACGCAAAACATTTATTATTTGTATTGTTGCATTAATATTTACAAGTAAGGTAAAATAAAAATAGATGGGAAAAATATTTAAAATAAAAATATATAGAGAAGATTTATTTTACCAAAAAATATTAGCCTCATTCCATCAAATAACATTTTCGGGGAAAATTAAAACTTTTACCCTTGATAAAATAAGTTTTTATTTATATAAGATTTCCTTTATTTATTATTTAAGTTTCTTGATTTTTCGTGGTATAAATGAAAAAAAATAAATTATAATGCTTAATTATAAAATAAAATTAAAACAATTTGCTATTTGCCGTTTAGAAATTTTAATTATATATATATATATATTAATATATAATATATATATATATATTTAATATTAATCTATATATATATATATATATAATAATATATATTAATTATAATATATACTATATATAATATAATATATATATAATATATATTACATCATATATAATATATTAATATAATATATATATATATTAATATATTATATTATAATATATATTTTATATTATTATATATATATCAGATTATTTTACATAAACAAAAATACAAGATATTATTATCTGTATGCGTAAATCAATGTATAATTATAATATTTTCACTAAATATATATAAATATATATATTAATATATATAATATATTATATTATATATATATATAAATATATATATAATATATATATATATTATATTATATATATATATTAATTATAGTAATATATATAATTATTATATATTTAATATATTATATAATAAATTTGCCTTTTTTATTATATATCTCAAAAATAATTTGATCAGAAAACTTGTGATATATTTTTACTCTCTGGGGTAATAACATGATTTCAAATCTGACATACTTTAAATAGGGTGAGGCCTCTTACGAAAGGAGAATAAAATGGGCATATATAAAGAACTAGTTGCTACAATCAGTAGATGCAAATCTGTGGGCCTTTCAATTATATAAACTCATTTCAAATTTAAATATTTAACAATTAAGTTCAAACCAAATATGTAAGTAGTAAACTATGAATCTTTTAAGTACATGACTATGTGAAACTTTAAATTTAAGCATATTTAAATCACAATTTTTAAATATTTCACTTTAGACAAAGCACATAGATTAAAATAATCATAACATTCACTTTATCCAAATATATTAAAGTATTTTATAATAAGATATATATATAATTGACCATGAAAGATATTATTCATTATAAATATATAATTAATAATTAAATAATATATATATATATAGGTATCGAAAATTCAAATGAAAACGTATATCATCTGAAGCAATCATATATCTCACCACATAAGATAAACCTCCTTTAATATGAATTTTAAAATTCAGTTCTTTTGGCAATGGCTTTTTCCATTTTAGGATGTTTTATAAACCACCTTATTCATATTTAAATTACGATAAAAATCTTGCTCAAGAGGTTAAGGAAGGGAATTTTACAAGTCTATAAATACTCCAATAAAATGTTATTATCGTATATTGCGGGGCCCCCTTTAAGATACTCACATGAAAAGGAAAATACATAAAAATGTATGATTATATTTAAGACTTTGTTAATATATAAGGGATCTTTTCTTTACTTAAATTATTTTTAGCGGCGGCGGTCGGTTTCGAATCCTAATGGTGCCGTTGCATGCTCGCCTGTTATTTTAGATTCTGTGCATAAAAAATAACTAAACCATCTAACTTATATTTAACATAGTAGGTTAAAAAAACCAGAAGATCGCGCTCTTTGAATATTAAAAAAAGAAAACATAATGTAAGCGGCGGAATTTCGAGAATATTTTATAATAAAAAATCGTATGAGCTTCCAACAGACGCAAGGGCAACAAATCTTCGAAGACCAAAAACATGTATTATTTTGACTTTTCATAATTATATTATTAGTTAGTGAATTATATATATTATAATATAATATATATATATATATATATATATATATAGTAATATATATAATATATATATATATATATTATGAGTATTTTGTGGAGTATGAGATAGTTGTATTAGATTCAATGAATGTCAATGTAGATTATAATAAATAATATAATACTTAGGCTTTACAATAAAACTGAGAATGGTTTATTTTTATTACATATATATATAAGCATACATATATTATATAATCTATAATTTATGTGTAAAAACCTTTTTATTTAACTGTGACTCTGCTCAAATAATTTTCTTGTATAATAATTATTATATATAAATACAATTATAAATAAGGAATTATAAAGTCAGTATGCTAATAAGCTGGTCAGTGTAGAAATATTCAAATTAACTTTAATGTACTACAATAATTAAAAAAGGATATTCATATTGTGTGATGTATTGGGTTTATGTTGTAGTGTGTATTCGTGGTTTGTAGTTCTCTGCGTGTTAGCCCTGTCTCGTGTGTTATATTGTATTGGTCAAAATCCAAATGCTCCAAAATGAGTATTGGTAAAATTATGGAAATTTTCCGTTCTACTTTATTTTACCGCTATTGATGTCACACACAATTTCCATATGCGCAAAAGAACAGAAATCTAAAAGACGATCACGTAACCTGGAATTTCCACAAATAAATGCAAAGAAAATCTGGAAAATTAATCTTTCTTTAAATAAACTTGATTATACCGATGAAGGGAAAAAACTAAGTATTCCACAGAAATTTGAAGAGCATCTAAATTAAGCTACAAAAGAAAAGCAATATTATATGCAAGAAAATTATACAATAATAAAGATTAAACAATGGGCGTAAAGGATTTCAGGAAAATCTAAAATTTAATCTACAGAGTAGAGAGTAATTTTAGATATTTCCAAGAAAAATTCTTAACAGGAAATATGAATTCTAATTATTTTTTATAGTAAATTAAAGTTTATTGAAGGAATGTACCTAATTAATGATAAGTTGATAAAACTTTAATATGATTTTATTTATTCAATGGTTTGATTTAAAACTATAGTATTAGCTTGCCACTCAATAGTTTGTTTAAGCATAATTCATTGTATTATTTTATTATAATATAAATTTGGAAGGAGTGTTAGGCTACTTACAGATTTATAATGGAATTTATAAGTTTAACATAAAAATGAAATTTACAAACATGAAATATGTTATGTATTGAATTTTTTAGTTAACTTTATTTTATTTTAGTTGACGTTTTTAAAATATTAATTTATTTAATAATTAAGGTAATATCCCATCATTGGTCAGAATATTAGCATTTAAAAAATTATAGCCTAAATGGTAATGGACTTGTTTTTAAATAAACTACCTTTAATACTATATAAACCATCATTGAATTTTAAATTGTATGATTTATGTAAATCGTTAATTAGAATTTTCTGCAGAGCTTGTAGTTAAAGCAATTACCTTCACTAAAAATAATTCAAAAGATATTAGTCCTCCAATAATCAATATCTGAGTCGTTTTCACCAAAGTCTCTTTTTCGGAATTCAATATAATAGAGATATTTAAAAACCTTTCAAATTATGGATATATTATGTATATATTATTAATAATTAATTATATATTTAAAATATTTAATATATATATAGTTTTATATAAGTATATATATAGATAAACATATTTAAACTCTAGATCATAATATATATATTAATATTAATATATTATATTATATATATATTAATTTACTAATATATATTATTATATATATATACAATATATTATATATATATATATAAATTAATATATTTTATTTTGTAAATAAATTTTTTACATACCCCCCCCCCTTAATGTATTTATATTTTCACCATGCTATGATACGATCCTGGACCCTTGCGATAATGAAGGCTGATGGCATTAGTGTTTTGAGACACTACAGCTACTCGAACGAGGAACATAAGAAAAAAACCGAGCAATACTTTATCTCTGTCCAAGAAGTAGCCATTACTACTGAGTTTACCTTCAATACCGCTCGGCACTCGAACGTAGGGTATATCCATAACAGTATATAGGTTATATCACGGCGCATGGTTGAACATAAATAATTTACCAAGGGACCCGGGTATATAAGTTATTATTAGTATAATAGATGAAATATGCAATACCCTGCCAATCAATTATTTGTAAATTACCCCTAAGTAATTTCACATACATTCATAGGATACGATCCTGGAATCACCTTTGCAGATGGCGTGCTATGTGTATTGTAATAACCCCACTACGCTATCGACTCGAGAATACTACAAAAAGTAAGAAACTAGAGCAATTTATATCTTATACTATATGTAATCAAGCAAGAGGATTACTATGTTTCCTCCCGCTCGACCACTACGAACAGTTAAGTAGGGTATACAAAACTCAAGATATATATATATATACTATATATATAATATATATATATAATAATGTAGGTACCCGGCGGCATTGATATTGTAATATCAATACCCAAGACCCGGGTAGTAATATTAGTTATAAAGTGATAATACATATGGCAATTACCCTGCAATCAATTAGTATTGAAATACCCTATACACCTAATTGATATTTATATCAAACCATGCTAGATACGATCCTGGACCTCATTCAGATGAAGGCGTGTAATGTGTTTGACCACAACGCTTAACGACGAGGGGACAAAAGAATGAAACCTTAGATGAAATACGTTCTTAACTTAGTCCAGTAAAGGAGCTACTTAGGTTCTCCCGTAGTAAAAAAATAAAACTACAGGCCATTGGAGGTAAAGTAAAACCTTTATTTACCGTTTGATCTTGTTTTATGTAGTAGGCAACAATGTTAGATACTTATATCCAAAGGAATTGATGGTTAAAAATGGAACTCATAAATATTATATATAGTAATTGTTTTGCTAAAATAAAATGTGTCTATCCAAATGAGGTAAACTGAGGTTTTTATTAAACAATGAAATAGGCTACACATTTTTCTTCTTTCCGAGAATTTTAGGTTAAAGGAAAAAAATAAAAAATAACAATTTTTTATTAATAACCCCAAAGGGGGAATTAATAAAAAAGTGAAGGGAATAAATATTTTATTTTTTATTTTAAAATAATAAAATATAACAGGGGTTTATATATATAATATATTATATATTATAATTATAATTTATTATAATTAAATATATATATATTAATAATATATATACTATATATATATATATATATTATATATATATATATTAATATATATATATATATTTCAAAATGGTTCCTAAGTTTATTTTGAACATACCCCTTGAAATTATTTTAATTCCAGAGTGTGACCTCGAGACCACGATTGGCTAAAAAGGTAAACCCTCTAATTACCATCTTGAAAATGCTTAGGCTTCCCTAAAGGAGCGAAGGCAGTGTCTTGCGACAAACTAAACCTCCGACGGGCTATCCCCTTCAACCCACTCGGGTTCAGGTGAGCAAACTGGGTAATTATTTAACCGGACTATAGGTATTCTAAAAATACTTATTGGTGCAATAAAATCGCAACAAATATATTTGTATATTTCCAAAATGGTCTAAGTTGTAGGTGATTATTAACTTATTTATATCTCCTTGAAAGATGGTTACTCCAGAGTGTTAAACTCGAATACCACGAATGGCTACTAAAGGGAACCCTCATTTTAACCTCTAGAAAGCTTAGCTTCCCAATAGGAGCGAAGGCGTGTCTTGGACAACCTAAACCTCCGACGGGCTCCCCGCCAACACTCGTTACAGGGGCAACACTGAGGGTAATTTTTATAACGGGACATTAATAGGTATTTCAAAGAATTTGTGGCAATTAAAATCAGCAAATAATCAATTATAATTTGTATATACAAATTGGTCCTATAGTTGGTTAAGAATCCCATTACCCTTAGAAGATGGGTACTCCTAATGAAGTGTTAACTCATCTAGAGACCACGATTGGCTATAAAGAAACCATTAAATTTTAACTCTGAAATAAAGCTTAGGATCTATCCTAAGAGAGGAGCGGAAGCGTTCATTCGAGACAACCTAATCCTCCGAAACGGGCCTCCCCGGCCAAAACACTCGGTCAGTGGTGACAACACGTATATATATTTATATGAGTAATTTTTTAACCGGGAACTGATTAAGATATTTTCAAAGATATTTGTGCAATAAACGCAACATTATTATGTAATATTTCAATTGTTCCTTAGTGGGGATTATGAACCCTATACCCTGAGATTATATGGTACCCTCCCAGTAAGTGGTTTACCTTTCGAGTTAAACCCACTAGATTGCTAAAAGGAAAACCCATCATTTTTACCTCTGATGAAGCTTAGCTTCCCAAGAGGTGAGCAGAAAGTACGTGTCTTGGACAACCTAAACCCTCCGACGGCATCTCCACTACCAATCCATCGGATCAGGAGCAACCACTTAGGTAATTTTAACGTAAAATTATTAGGTAATATCAAAGATTAATTTGTGTAAATAAACGCAACAATTATTTGTATATTTACATATAGGTCCTAACTGTAGGTTGAATAACCCTTTACCCTTGAATGGTTAATTTTTCCAGGATGTTATATCTCTACTCGAGGGAGCCACATTGGGCTAAAAGTAAAACCCAATTCAATTTTACCTGTAAAAGCTTAGTATTCCCAAGTGAGGGTAGCGAAGGCGTGTCTTGGACAAATCAATAACCTTGTCGACGGGCCTCCCGCCATAACACTCGGGTGGGGGAACAACTGGGGTAATTTTTAACCGGATACATTTATTGAATACCTAATATATGATCCGTGTTAATAAAAATTATCCACCAGGTGTTGCCCCTGAACCCGAGTGTTTGGCGGGGTAGGCTATACTATCGATCGTGAAAGAAGGTAGGTGTTTACCTAAAGATCATCACTATTTCGCTCCTCTTGGGAAGCTAAAGCTTTCAGAGTATGCAATATTTATAATGTATGGGTTTCATTTTATTTAGAATGCGATCGATATATATATAATAAATAGTAAAATGTAAACTCTGGAGTACCATCTCAAGGGTAAGGGTTCATAACCCACTTATAGGAACCAGTTGGGTAAATTTTAACAAATAATTGTGCGTTCTATTGCCTAACAATAATATTCTTTGAAACTTACCTAATAAGGTCCGGTTAAAAATTACCCACCTTACCCAGTGTTGCCCCTGAACCCGAGTAGTTTGGAGCTGGGATAGGTAGGCCCGTGGAGGTTTAAGGTTGTCCAAGGACCGCCTTTTCGCCAATCCTCTTTGAGAAGGGCTAAGCTTTCAGAGGTAAAATTTTGATGGGTTTCCTTTAGCCATCGTTGGTTCGATAATAGGTAAAACACTCTGGTAAATACCATTTCTCAAGGGGTAAGGGTTCAAACCCACTTGGGACCATTTGAAAAAAAATACAAATAATTGTTGCGTTATTGCAACCCAAATATCTTATTGGAATTCCTAATTATTAAGTCCACTAGGTTTAAATAATTTATCACGAAAAGAAGTGTAGTACTTTCTCACCCACCTGACCGAAGGTTGTGGCTAGGGGAGGCCCGTCGGAGGTAGGTTGTCAAGACCCCACGCCTTCGCTCTACCTTCTTGGGAAGGCTAAGCTTTCGAGGTAAAAATGATGGGTTTTGTCCTTTTAAAGCCCAATCGTGGTCTCGAAGTTACTAATTATTGTTTAACCATCTTGAGTCTCTATTTCTCCAAGAGAGGTTACAAGGCGTTCTAAACCCACTTAGGGACCGATTGGGAATTTCAATAACAAATAATTGTTTGCGTTTATGCAAAATAATCTTTGAATAACCTAAGAATGTCCGGTAAAAGGTTTATTTACCCAGTGTTGCCCCCTGACGCTCGTAAAGTGTTGGGAGCGTTTTGGGTTCGAGGGCCCTGTCGGAGTTAGTGTGGTCCAAGACACGCCTTCGCTCCTCGATGAAGAACCTACTTTTTTCAGATATTAAAAATGATGGGTTTCCCTTAGCCGATGGCCGTGGGGTCTTTCGAATAAGTGGTAACGAGCTCTAGGGAGACGTCTTGAACGCACAAATCAATGCAAGCTGAGTTACAACAATCTCAAGATGCTAAGCGGTTCTAAACCCACTAGTAGAGACCATTTAAATTATAACAACTCTGTTTGCAGTTTTATTGCACCAGAGTATTCCTTATGTATACAAAATGAAGTCTCGTTTAAAAATTACCCAGTGTTGCCCCTTGACCCGAAGTGTTATTTGGGGCCTGTGTGACGGCCCAAATAGTTGTCGCAAAGTAGCACGCTCGGCTACCTCTTGGTGAGAAGCTAGCTTGTCCACGAGTGTCAAACAGTCGAATGGGTTTTCCTTTGTAGCCAATCCGCTCGGTCTTCATAGTTTTAATAGCACTTTCTGAGATGTTAGCCAACTATCTCATTGTGGTAAGGGTTCAAACCCACTTCAGCGACTCTTGAAAATTATGGACACATAATTATTATTTATGGAAAGGTTTGTAAAATAAACCTAAAATGCCGGTTAAAAATTCACCCCAGTGTTGCCCTACCCGAGTTGTTGAGCCGAGATTTGTTAGGCTCCGTTCGACAGCATCCCGGTATAGAATTCGTCCATAAGACACCGCCTTCCGCTCCTCATTGGAGCTAGCTTTCAGAGGGTTAAATGATGGGTTCCTTTTAGCCAATGCTGGATTAGTGGCTACGAACTTCCATCTATAACTGAACACATCTTGTTATACTTTAATTCTGACAAGTACACTCTGGAAGAACAGAACAATAGTACACCAATCTTCAAAAGTATGGTAGAGAGTATTGAAATAATCTTCACCTATAAGAACATTGATTAAGAAAAACCTGCACGTATTATGACAATCAACGTAAACCGTTTGCTTATGGTCGACCCAAACCAAATATACTAATTTAATAATTATTTAATTGAGTATATTTAATTTATAATATATTATATATATATCAATACTCATTTATATCTAATATAACCTACTAGTGTTTATAGTAAGGTATATAGAAGTGAAAAATAAAATATATAATATACAGTTAAAAATATATAATAACAATATTTTAATATCTAGTATTTATTATTAGTTTGTATAAATATTAGTATATATATATATATAATAAGATATAAACAGATTATACATTGTATATTATAATCTCTAAACACCAGTGTTCTTGTAAAACAATTTCAAATAAATTTTGTATAAATTGCCACGAACTATTACTAATTAACTAATAACTAACTACTAATAATATTAGCATTTATCGAATATTAATAAATATGTTTTTCTTCCTAAAATACCCCTAAAGCATTTTTCCCCCTGCTGGGATCGAGTCCTGGAACCCTAGACGAATTATCAACGCTCAAGTGTTTGAAAAAACAGACAACGAAGGCTAAAAGAAAAAACCCGATAAGATAACTATCACCACTATACGTGTGTATATTCGCACCTTGTATTCTAATAGGAACCACGCCAAAGCTCTTCCGCACTGACTTCGGCCTGGTGGACCATACAACAGTATTATGTTACCGTTAAACAATATGAGGATACATTTAAGAACTGGTGATCCAGATGACACTTAATAAAAGATATTATGCCAATCTTCTGGCGCAATCAAATTGTATAGATATAAAATACCCTGATAATGCAAATATTTTCACCCTTCATTGGAATAGTTACGATCCTGACTAGCAGATATACATTCAAGGATTGAATCACAGTCAAGGGTGAAAAATGCTTTAGGTAGATATTTTATCTATTTAACAAATGTTAGATTGAATGTGAAGATTGGCAATTACTTTATAATGTACATTTTGACCCCCGTCTTAAGTATTTCTAGTTAAGTATATCCTTTGTAACGAATCATTGTAAAGAGGATACGTTATGTGATTTATAAATGACGTAATATTTACTTTATCTAACGAATAATCTTTATGAATTTTTTGGCGAAAACAAACTTGAAAATGGCACCGCAGAATAAGTGGTAACGAGAAAAAATTCTAATTGATAACTATAAATCGGTACATTTGAGAGAAATCTTTCAAATTTTGGTTAAGGAAACGTCAGGCCAAATATATTAAAACAATTGTTAGAAATTTAGCCACCTGCTATTTCCAACAATATTTGGCAATTCCTAATACCTGTAAATTATGGTAAATGATTGTTGAATAAATTTTAATTAGCATATAAGTAAACTTTATTTTTTCATTTTATATCGAAATATTTAAGTTTATAAACCTTGCTATTTGCAAATAGTCTTCAATTGTAATGAAGAATATTGTCTACTCAAATTATTATAAACACACAACTTGATCAACCTGCTTAAGTGCATACTTATTCTCTCTCTGGT
>JABUQX010068101.1:12500-15000 GCA_015478945.1 Trachelipus rathkii | reverse complement strand
GAATCTTTCAAAAACTGCAAGATCTCGTTGAAATAATTCAATGGATATCTATTAGTTCAGTGCCACCTCTAGTAGAGTTCTTGATAACAAGACTCAGAATTTGCTGAAGGCTGGATCCATCTCTTGGATTAAGCTAATAGAAAATGAATAGATTAAGGGGACGATCCAATATTGGGGATTTTGGGATCCCATTTTAGCCCCCACCTAAAAATTGGCATAAAATTCTTAATTTTCAGACAATTTTGATGGGGGAAAAAAGCAAACCGCAGCTTTTTTTGACCTCTAAAACGTCATTTTCGGTTTTTTTTCTGCGTCTGTAGTCATTGTTTCGGCGTTTTCATTTTTTCAGAATTTAATTTTTTGACATTTTTTCGTATCAACGACTACAATTTTTTTCGAAATGATTTCAAACTTGATATATGCATAGATGGGTCCATTACGCACAAAATGCATATAGTAGTTTTTTGATTTTTGGAAAATTGTGCTCAGCAATGTTGAATTTGAAAACTTTTTTTTTTTTAATTGCTGAGCACAATTTTACAGAAATCAAAAAAACTAATGTATTCATTTTGTGCGTAATGGACCCATCTATGCCTATATCAAGTTTGAAATCATTTCGAAAAAAATTGTAGAAGTTGATACGAAAAAATGTCAAAAAATTAGGTTATGAAAAAATGAAAACACCAAAACAATGACTACAGACACAGAAAAACACTCGAAAACGACGTTTTAGACGTCAGAAGAAGCTGCGGTTTGCCTTGTTCCCGATCAAAATTGGCTGAAAATTAAGAATTTCATGTCCATTTTTAGGTGGGGGCTAAAATGGAGTCATAAAAATATCCAATATTGGATCCTGCCGTTATTAACTATGTGAAGGAGTATCCATGATGAATCTCACGTTAGAAATAAGTATGAATTCTTCTCATCTATACTTAATTTCATATTTATCTGCTTTTTATAAAGTATGTATCAGTTAATAAACTTATTCCTGAACCTCGGTTTTGCCGGTGTTGATTGGGCAGTTGAAGCTGCATGGTGGTTATAGCTATGGTCAGAATATTGAATATTATAACATAAAGTCTTTAAAGACTTGAGACAACGAAAACCTCTGCATTTTACGAGTACGTCTCCGGCACTGACGATAAAACGTTCGCCACAATAGATGCTTTTGAAAATGGGGAGAATATCCATTGGAAATATTCCATTTCTTTAATTTTTCAAGGAAAGGAAGCAAAATACACGAAAGGTAGCTTAATTTTCCTGTTTATGTTTATTATAAATAAAATTCTATTACGATATTTGTCGCTTATTGGTCATCATATTTAATTTGAAATAAAAATAGAGCGACGATTCCAAAATATTAAAAAAAAAATGAAATACTCACGGTGGTATGGACCCTACACACTTTAAAAGCTGGAGTGTACAGCATACCAGAGGACGCTCTAGAAGGACACTTTTGTGCTGCACTTTGAGAGAACTATTAAAGATTATTTTATAGAATTATACTATGGGTAAAAAGAATTTCATATTGCTTAAATAACTTGGCAAATAATTTAATTAGGAAGAGATTTTCGTCCCTGCAATTTATTATCTTTCAAATGGTTGGTTGCCTCTGCCAAAAAATCTTATAATTTTTTACGGCGTATATTATATATATATATATATATATATATATATATTTATTATATATATATTATATATATATATATATAAATATATATATATATATATATATTATATATAGTATATATATATATATTAATATATATAATATATATATATATATATATATATATGTATATTACGGCAGTCACATATATATTACCTGTATCAAAGGTGATGCCTCAGAAAGAAAGAAATTTTTGCCAGTTTATAGCCTGAAGAGGCAAGATCTAAAGACAATATTTTGTATACTGATCTTTACTATTTGTATTTTTTTTTTTCTTTTTCTTATTTTGAAGATTAGAATAATATCTCTCGTTAATTTTAGATTTTCTAATTTTATTTCCATTATCTAATTTAGTTACGTACTTCCCAGATGATTTAAATTTTAAGACACACACACACACCTTACACACACATGACACACACACACACACATATATATATATAATATATAAAATATAGTATAATATTATATATATATATATATATATATATATATATTATATATAAGATATATATATTATATAATTATATCATATATTATCTCTGATGCAAAAA
Source organism: Trachelipus rathkii (assembly GCA_015478945.1). Lineage (NCBI taxonomy): Eukaryota > Metazoa > Arthropoda > Malacostraca > Isopoda > Trachelipodidae > Trachelipus > Trachelipus rathkii. The sequence goes on along the minus strand of JABUQX010068101.1, from coordinate 12,777 downwards.
ACACAACATGTTGACAATAACCTAAATACTAATGCTGGCATCTAGAAAATTAATTGCGAAAATTGCCAACTCTAATCCTGTTATGGATAAATTCGAAAGCTGTTAGAATGAATTAAGGTTAATTAAAAAACTGATTGAAGAATCAGCTATTGGGTGTTTAAATTATCTTTTTTCAGATAAATTGAATGGAAAACACACTTCAAGGCAGATAGCGGAAAAGTTGAATATGATAGGAAGAGACGAAAGAGTTTACCAAAACAAGGTGTAAGCTCGAAAC
>JABUQX010068100.1:7500-18290 GCA_015478945.1 Trachelipus rathkii | reverse complement strand
ATATATATATATAATATATATTATATATATATACTTATATATAATAATATAATATAGTATATATATATATATATATATTCTTCTTCATTCAACCTACCTTATTTCCCCAGATTGGGGCAAGTAAGGAGCCGCTACAAGCATTGAAAAAGAAAATCAGTAGAGAGATATGCAATGTCGAAAAGGAAAGCCAGAACCTTACCCGCCCCCTCTGCTACCATAATACGTGAAAGCTCGTCACAGACAGGAAATCCACCCTAGAGCGCTTCACGTGACCGCGACGGACCCTCACTATGGTAAATCGTCAATGTAAGAGTTCATCCCTTGGCCAGGTAGGCCACAACCATGCCCCCATACAAAAACCCCGCCATTCTCTCCTATCATGCACCTTTACTCCGCCTCTGCCAAACTAACATTTCTCTCCTTCAGACATCGTTCACTGACTCAATCCACTTTTCTCTTCGGTCTCCCAGCTGGTCGGTTTCCAACACACTCTCCACTATACATCCTGCTTAACCAACCGACTATCATTCAACCTTTCCACATGACCAAACCATTCACTGCTTTCAATTTATCTCTCATTACCCCTATCTTCACACCACACAACTCTCTAATTACGTCATTCCTCATTTTATAATTTCTTCTCACACCTAGCACGCCCCTAAAAGATTGTCCATCTGAACACATTGAACTAGATCTATACTTCTTATTCCAGACCATAGTCTCACTACCATACAATAACACAGGTAACACATACCCCATGTAAGACTCTACCGCACTCAAGACTTATAGTCCCTTTACAATTCAACCACGATTTTTGCACCAGCAAACCTTACCATGCCATCACACTTTCCTCACACCTGGCATCATCCGTCCCTTCTACATCCCACATTTACCCTATATTTACTCAGACACTTCCTCCAGCTGCTCACCATCTACATAACTTCTCACATTGAGGACTGTCCTCACTCACAACCATAACCTTACTCTTATCACGTTTACATTTTTACAACCCCTCCTTTTAACATCCCCGCCAAATCTTCTCCCAATCCCTCAACTCTCTTCAGATGCCACACAGTAACCAAATCATCCGGCAATATATAGGTAATGGCAACCCTACCACTCATCTCCATTCTCCATTATTCTAACACCGTTTCCTGCCATCCCCACCTCGAATTCTTTCATAACCCCATATATACAAATTGAATAAACCAAGGAGACATAAACACAACCCCAGTTCTTCACTCCACTATTATCCTAAAACCATCACCATTGACACCATTTATTCTTACACATGCTCACTATCGTCATACATACTTTTGATTTCCATTCAGAAGCCTACCACCAACACCATTATATCACTAATAACCTGTGCCAAAAGCTTCCCAGTAATATATATATATATATATATATATATATATATATATATATATATATATATATATATATATATAATATATAGAACTATGTGTGCCTATAATATTAAAATATTTTCAAAAATATATATATATATATATATATATATATATATATATATATATATACTTGTTTAGACTTTCGATGTTGGGTACCAATGTTATATTATTTTATTCATCATTTATGTTTACTGTACAATACATTTTATCTGAAATTTGGTGGTGACACGTTTCATAAATTATATTCATTATAACTTAAGCTTAAGAAAATTTGTATAAAAGAAAAAGAATAAATTGTTGATTTCAAACTTTTATTCATGCATTTAAGCCTTTAAGTTTTTGTTAATTATTACTTATTTACAAAAACTTTAATAAAATACCGAATGCAAAAAATACCGATTTTTCGGTGTTGCTGCCAGAGGTACAAAGATGGCCAACGTGTAAAAATTTGTGGACTATAAATTTTGCATTCCACTGAAATTTCCCAATTTTTTTTGGATAGTCCTGCTAATGCGGAAATTAAAATTGCGGGAATTGATATAGCCATTCAGCAAACTGCAATCCGCAACATTTTTCAAATTATCGCAATCGCAATTACACAATTTATTTTGGTATTCCGCAATTGTGATTGCGGACTTAAAATGCGGAAACGCCACCTCAGATATATATATAGATATATATTATATATATAATATATATATATATATATATATAATATATATATATATATATATAAATATATATATATATATATATATATAATATATATATATATATATATATTATATACTTATATATCTTCTTTCTTTCTTCACCTTCCTCTTTGCCTCAAGATTGGGGGTAAGTGCGCTACAAGCATCGGAAAAGAAAAGCAGTAGAAGAAAATGACAAAAGTCGAAAAAGAAAGCCCAGCCTTTCCGCCCCCTCTGTACCATTTTAGTTAGTGAGAGCTCATCAACTTACAGAAAATCACCTAGAGCATACATGGACCGCGACGGACGCCTCACTAGGGGTAAATCGTCAATGTAAGGGTTTATCCCTTGGCCAGGTGGGCCACAAACATGCCCCCATACAAAACCCGCCATTCTCTCCTATCATGCACTTTTATTCTCGCGCCTCTGCCAAACTCACATTTCCTCTCCTTTCAGAGACATTCTTTCACCGACTCAATCCACTTTCTCTTTTCGGTCTCCCAGCCGGTCGGTTCCAACACACTTCTCATATACATCCGCTTAACCAAACCGGCTATCATTCATCCTTTCCACATGACCAAACCATCTCAACATACTTTCATTTATTCTCTCATTTACCCCTTTCTTCACACCACACCACTCTCTAATACGTTCATTCCTCATCATTTCGCCTAAGATTGTCCATCTGAACACATTGAACTTTAGATCTATACTTCTTATTCCAGACCATAGTCTCACTACCATACAATAACACAGGTAACAACATACCCTCATGTAAGACTCTAGCGCACTCAAGACTTAGTCCCTTTACATTCACCAACGATTTAATTGCACCAGCAACCTTCCTGCCATTCACAACTTTCCTACTACACTCTGCATCATCCGTTCCCTTCTCATCCAACACATACCCTAAATATTTAAACTCAGACACTTTGCTCCAGCTGCTCATCATCTAACATAACTTCACACTGAGGACTGTCCTCACTTCACACCCACACCCTTACTCTTATCTACGTTTACTTTCACACCCCTCCTTTTACATACCCTGCCAAATCTCTCTATCAATATATATATATATATATATATATATATATATATATATATATATATATATATATAATATATATATATATATAATATATATATATATAATATATATATATATATATATATAATATTAATATATATATATATATATATATATATTATTATATATAATATATATATATATATATATATATATTAAATATATATATATATATATATATACGGTTATATATATATATATATATATATATATATATATATATATATTTATATATATATATATATTATATATATATATATATTATATATATATATATATTATATATATATATATATATATATATAATCACTTCCTTCCTTTCCCAAAATTGAAGGTGAGGTGCGCAGCATACACTGTAAAAAAGAATAGTAGAAGAACATGACATAAGTCGACCCTCTCCCCCCATACGTTAGGTGAAAAATGTCTAGCAAAACTATAACCTAACGCATCCGCTACAACCGCGGTATCCACTATGGTATCTGGTCAACATAGGGTTATCTTGGACCAGGCGTGAAATCCTAGGGTGGATAATTTTCTCATGATGATGATGATAATTCTTTATTTATTTATTTATGTTTTTAATTATCATTTTGTTTTTAAATTTTCCTTTTTCTTTTTTGGAACTGGCAGACAAAAAGCGAAAATGTGATGAGATAAATTTGATTAGAGAAGAGAAGAGGTAAGTAAATCAAACTGTAATGATGAAGAGAAGGAAAGATCAAATTTATCACAATGGAAGGAACAGATTTCATCAACTCAAAAAAACGGAACAAAGAAAAACATTATATAAAAATAAAATTGATTTTCAGGCCAAATCTAAAGACAACTAAGTTGGGCAAAATACCTTTAATTCCTTGTCACTCAACTTGTTGATCCGCACCAACGGAAATTTTGACTTCAAAAGTTTAGCCAAAAATTCTTCTTCATCTGAATCGAAATGTACTTTTGAATTTTTTTCTTTTGATTTCTTCAATAATGAAGATACATTTTTCAGTGTCATAATTTTCTGCAAAAGAGAGTTGCTTAATAATAATAATAATAATAATAATAATAATAATAATAATAATAATAATAATAATAATAATAATAATAATAATAATAATTTTCTTTCTTTCATTTCCCACTAGATATGGGGAAGGTGCATAACATGCAAGGAAAATAGGATAGTTAAGTAGAAGAGCATGACGTAAGTGAAAAGAAAAGCCCCCCCTCCTACCATCCCCTTAATACTCTAAGCGATAGGTCATCTCGTTCAAAAAATCTACCCTAGGTCTCCACATGACCGCGACGGACCCTCGTCAATGCATGGTTCATTTCCTTGGCACAAACGGTAGAGCGACGGAGTCGCATGGCAACGGCGCGGGTTCGATCCTAGGTAGAAATTACCTAGAATACCCCATCACAAAACCACACCATTCACTCCTATTATGCACCTTTCCTCTCGCCTCTGACAAACTCACAACCATACCCCATCACAAAACCACACCATTCACTCCTATTATGCACCTTTCCTCTCGCCTCTGACAAACTCACATTCCTTTCCTTCAGAAATTCCTTTACTGACTCAATCCACTTTTTCCTCAGTCTCCCAGTCGGTAGATTCCAAGCACACTTACCACACCATTCACTCCTATTATGCACCTTTCCTCTCGCCTCTGACAAACTCACATTCCTTTCCTTCAGAAATTCCTTTACTGACTCAATCCACTTTTTCCTCAGTCTCCCAGTCGGTAGATTCCAACCACACTTACCACACCATTCACTCCTATTATGCACCTTTCCTCTCGCCTCTGACAAACTCACATTCCTTTCCTTCAGAAATTCCTTTACTGACTCAATCCACTTTTTCCTCAGTCTCCCAGTCGGTAGATTCCAACCACACTTACCACACCATTCACTCCTATTATGCACCTTTCCTCTCGCCTCTGACAAACTCACATTCCTTTCCTTCAGAAATTCCTTTACTGACTCAATCCACTTTTTCCTCAGTCTCCCAGTCGGTAGATTCCAAGCACACTTACCACACCATTCACTCCTATTATGCACCTTTCCTCTCGCCTCTGACAAACTCACATTCCTTTCCTTCAGAAATTCCTTTACTGACTCAATCCACTTTTTCCTCAGTCTCCCAGTCGGTAGATTCCAAGCACACTTACCACACCATTCACTCCTATTATGCACCTTTCCTCTCGCCTCTGACAAACTCACATTCCTTTCCTTCAGAAATTCCTTTACTGACTCAATCCACTTTTTCCTCAGTCTCCCAGTCGGTAGATTCCAACCACACTTACCACACCATTCACTCCTATTATGCACCTTTCCTCTCGCCTCTGACAAACTCACATTCCTTTCCTTCAGAAATTCCTTTACTGACTCAATCCACTTTTTCCTCAGTCTCCCAGTCGGTAGATTCCAACCACACTTACCACACCATTCACTCCTATTATGCACCTTTCCTCTCGCCTCTGACAAACTCACATTCCTTTCCTTCAGAAATTCCTTTACTGACTCAATCCACTTTTTCCTCAGTCTCCCAGTCGGTAGATTCCAACCACACTTACCACACCATTCACTCCTATTATGCACCTTTCCTCTCGCCTCTGACAAACTCACATTCCTTTCCTTCAGAAATTCCTTTACTGACTCAATCCACTTTTTCCTCAGTCTCCCAGTCGGTAGATTCCAAGCACACTTACCACACCATTCACTCCTATTATGCACCTTTCCTCTCGCCTCTGACAAACTCACATTCCTTTCCTTCAGAAATTCCTTTACTGACTCAATCCACTTTTTCCTCAGTCTCCCAGTCGGTAGATTCCAAGCACACTTACCACACCATTCACTCCTATTATGCACCTTTCCTCTCGCCTCTGACAAACTCACATTCCTTTCCTTCAGAAATTCCTTTACTGACTCAATCCACTTTTTCCTCAGTCTCCCAGTCGGTAGATTCCAAGCACACTTACCACACCATTCACTCCTATTATGCACCTTTCCTCTCGCCTCTGACAAACTCACATTCCTTTCCTTCAGAAATTCCTTTACTGACTCAATCCACTTTTTCCTCAGTCTCCCAGTCGGTAGATTCCAAGCACACTTACCACACCATTCACTCCTATTATGCACCTTTCCTCTCGCCTCTGACAAACTCACATTCCTTTCCTTCAGAAATTCCTTTACTGACTCAATCCACTTTTTCCTCAGTCTCCCAGTCGGTAGATTCCAACCACACTTACCACACCATTCACTCCTATTATGCACCTTTCCTCTCGCCTCTGACAAACTCACATTCCTTTCCTTCAGAAATTCCTTTACTGACTCAATCCACTTTTTCCTCAGTCTCCCAGTCGGTAGATTCCAACCACACTTACCACACCATTCACTCCTATTATGCACCTTTCCTCTCGCCTCTGACAAACTCACATTCCTTTCCTTCAGAAATTCCTTTACTGACTCAATCCACTTTTTCCTCAGTCTCCCAGTCGGTAGATTCCAAGCACACTTACCACACCATTCACTCCTATTATGCACCTTTCCTCTCGCCTCTGACAAACTCACATTCCTTTCCTTCAGAAATTCCTTTACTGACTCAATCCACTTTTTCCTCAGTCTCCCAGTCGGTAGATTCCAAGCACACTTACCACACCATTCACTCCTATTATGCACCTTTCCTCTCGCCTCTGACAAACTCACATTCCTTTCCTTCAGAAATTCCTTTACTGACTCAATCCACTTTTTCCTCAGTCTCCCAGTCGGTAGATTCCAAGCACACTTACCACACCATTCACTCCTATTATGCACCTTTCCTCTCGCCTCTGACAAACTCACATTCCTTTCCTTCAGAAATTCCTTTACTGACTCAATCCACTTTTTCCTCAGTCTCCCAGTCGGTAGATTCCAAGCACACTTACCACACCATTCACTCCTATTATGCACCTTTCCTCTCGCCTCTGACAAACTCACATTCCTTTCCTTCAGAAATTCCTTTACTGACTCAATCCACTTTTTCCTCAGTCTCCCAGTCGGTAGATTCCAAGCACACTTACCACACCATTCACTCCTATTATGCACCTTTCCTCTCGCCTCTGACAAACTCACATTCCTTTCCTTCAGAAATTCCTTTACTGACTCAATCCACTTTTTCCTCAGTCTCCCAGTCGGTAGATTCCAAGCACACTTACCACACCATTCACTCCTATTATGCACCTTTCCTCTCGCCTCTGACAAACTCACATTCCTTTCCTTCAGAAATTCCTTTACTGACTCAATCCACTTTTTCCTCAGTCTCCCAGTCGGTAGATTCCAACCACACTTACCACACCATTCACTCCTATTATGCACCTTTCCTCTCGCCTCTGACAAACTCACATTCCTTTCCTTCAGAAATTCCTTTACTGACTCAATCCACTTTTTCCTCAGTCTCCCAGTCGGTAGATTCCAACCACACTTACCACACCATTCACTCCTATTATGCACCTTTCCTCTCGCCTCTGACAAACTCACATTCCTTTCCTTCAGAAATTCCTTTACTGACTCAATCCACTTTTTCCTCAGTCTCCCAGTCGGTAGATTCCAAGCACACTTACCACACCATTCACTCCTATTATGCACCTTTCCTCTCGCCTCTGACAAACTCACATTCTTTCCTTCAGAACTTCTACTGACTCAATCCACTTTTCCTAGTCTCAGTCGGTAGATTCCAAGGTTAATTTACTACACCATTCAATTCTATTATGCACCTTTCCCTTCCGTCTCTGGACAACTCACATTCCTTCTTTCCTTCTCAGAAATTCCTTTTACTGACTCAATCCACTTTTTCCTCAGTCTCCAATGGTGATTCCAAGCACTTACCACACCATTCACCCTTTATTAGCACCTTCCTCTCGCCTTCTGACAAACTCACACATTCCTTTCCTTCAGAAATTCTTTACTGACTCAATCCACTTTTCTCAGTCTCCCAGTCGGTAGATTCCAAGCACACTTACCACACCATTCAACTCCTATTATGCACCTTCCTTTGCCTCTGACAAACTCACATTCTTTTCCTTCAGAAATTCCTTTACTGACTCAATCCACTTTTTCCTCAGTCTCCCAGTCGGTAGATTCCAACCACACTTACCACACCATTCACTCCTATTATGCACCTTTCCTCTCGCCTCTGACAAACTCACATTCCTTTCCTTCAGAAATTCCTTTACTGACTCAATCCACTTTTTCCTCAGTCTCCCAGTCGGTAGATTCCAAGCACACTTACCACACCATTCACTCCTATTATGCACCTTTCCTCTCGCCTCTGACAAACTCACATTCCTTTCCTTCAGAAATTCCTTTACTGACTCAATCCACTTTTTCCTCAGTCTCCCAGTCGGTAGATTCCAAGCACACTTACCACACCATTCACTCCTATTATGCACCTTTCCTCTCGCCTCTGACAAACTCACATTCCTTTCCTTCAGAAATTCCTTTACTGACTCAATCCACTTTTTCCTCAGTCTCCCAGTCGGTAGATTCCAACCACACTTACCACACCATTCACTCCTATTATGCACCTTTCCTCTCGCCTCTGACAAACTCACATTCCTTTCCTTCAGAAATTCCTTTACTGACTCAATCCACTTTTTCCTCAGTCTCCCAGTCGGTAGATTCCAAGCACACTTACCACACCATTCACTCCTATTATGCACCTTTCCTCTCGCCTCTGACAAACTCACATTCCTTTCCTTCAGAAATTCCTTTACTGACTCAATCCACTTTTTCCTCAGTCTCCCAGTCGGTAGATTCCAACCACACTTACCACACCATTCACTCCTATTATGCACCTTTCCTCTCGCCTCTGACAAACTCACATTCCTTTCCTTCAGAAATTCCTTTACTGACTCAATCCACTTTTTCCTCAGTCTCCCAGTCGGTAGATTCCAAGCACACTTACCACACCATTCACTCCTATTATGCACCTTTCCTCTCGCCTCTGACAAACTCACATTCCTTTCCTTCAGAAATTCCTTTACTGACTCAATCCACTTTTTCCTCAGTCTCCCAGTCGGTAGATTCCAAGCACACTTACCACACCATTCACTCCTATTATGCACCTTTCCTCTCGCCTCTGACAAACTCACATTCCTTTCCTTCAGAAATTCCTTTACTGACTCAATCCACTTTTTCCCTCAGTCTCCCAGTCGGTAGATTCCAAGCACACTTACCACACTTCATTCACTCCTATTATGCACCTTCCTTCTCGCCTCTACATTCTTTTCCTTCAGAAATTCCTTTACTGACTCAATCCACTTTTTCCTCAGTCTCCCAGTCGGTAGATTCCAACCACACTTACCACACCATTCACTCCTATTATGCACCTTTCCTCTCGCCTCTGACAAACTCACATTCCTTTCCTTCAGAAATTCCTTTACTGACTCAATCCACTTTTTCCTCAGTCTCCCAGTCGGTAGATTCCAAGCACACTTACCACACCATTCACTCCTATTATGCACCTTTCCTCTCGCCTCTGACAAACTCACATTCCTTTCCTTCAGAAATTCCTTTACTGACTCAATCCACTTTTTCCTCAGTCTCCCAGTCGGTAGATTCCAAGCACACTTACCACACCATTCACTCCTATTATGCACCTTTCCTCTCGCCTCTGACAAACTCACATTCCTTTCCTTCAGAAATTCCTTTACTGACTCAATCCACTTTTTCCTCAGTCTCCCAGTCGGTAGATTCCAAGCACACTCATCACTATAAATCCGCTTAACCAACTGACCATCATTCATCCTTCCCATATGATCAAACCATCTTAATGCACCCTCGTTTATTCTCTCATTTACATCTTTCCTCACACCACACAACTCCCTTACACGTTCATTCCTCATTTTATCAATTCTTTTCCCACCTAACACCCCTAAGATTATAAATCCAAACATAGTGCCCAAGATCTATATTTCTTGTAACCATTGATACCTTTACCCTTATATAAGGGTATTATTACTGTTCCCCAAACCTTCGGAACTATATCCTCCATAAAGGCATTGTTACACAACTTCCATATCCATTCAATCACAATCTCACTTCCATTCTTGATCATTTCACCAGTAATTCTATCTATACTGAAGATTTACCATTTTCAAAGTTCATTCTCACTCTACCTATTACCTCCTCCCCAAAATACCCATTTCTTCTTACATCATCAAACCCAAACACAATCACTATCACCTCCTCATTACTGCCAATGTTACACATATTTTCGAAGGGTTCTCTCCACACTCTCCTCACATCCATTTCATTAGTCAGAAAAGCACCATCTCTATTCATTACTCTATGAAAATTCCCCCTTAATCTCATTATTACCCTTTCGCATCCAGAGGAGTTTGACCCTGTAATCCCCTTTCCTCCTCCTTCTCAACTGTCATTTACTTTTTTTTTTTTTTACCTCCTGCGTATGCAACTTAAAGTGTTCCTTTTTTCTTCCTTATATATATTTCCATACACCTATCTTTAAAGACCTCATCATTGGCTTCTAGCACATTCAACCACGCCTCTTTTTTTTATTTCAGGGTTCACACTGAAATTTTGAATTTGATTTCCCTGACTTTCCCTGACCTT
>JABUQX010068100.1:0-2500 GCA_015478945.1 Trachelipus rathkii | reverse complement strand
CCAAGTAGACACTAAACATCCAAAGTTCCCCACCCCCTTGTCATTTTGCAAATAATTCCCACGATCTGTTCATCTCTTAATGAATGTAATATATTGACTCCCCTCAGATGTCATATCCTTCCAAGCCTCAATTCAATAGATTTGTAACCATATGAATAAAATTTGGAATTAGTTAAATCATTTTCTAGGGCCTATGTTGGGTGCATACAATGTCTTATGATGAAATTCAAACCAGGTTATTCTTTCCATTAGAGTATTTAACAGGAATTTATTCATAATTAATTCTAGAAACTGGAAATGTATTTTATATTAATTTACATTAAAAAAAATTTGATAATATGATTAAATAATTATTATTGTTAATAATTTATTAAAAAATCAGATATAAATTCATGTAATAAGACCTTACTACATAATTATCGAATATGACTACATATGATGAATTCAGTTCTACTATACGATCAAGAAGGTAAAAAATATTCAATACTGATATGCACTGAAAGAGTAAACTCCTCATCACTCACAGGTTGAAGGGTACAGGCACTTTGCCCCCACAGACAAATGTTTATGTGCCTGCATTCAAATACAAGGTACAGAAAAAGTTATTTCTCCATATTTTGAATATGAATATATTGAATATCAATATGTATAAATATTTTCTGATATTTTACCTACAATGTCATAGTACAACCAAATTCATGAAGATGTAGTCATGTTCATCAATGTTAGGCCTCATTACATAAATTTAAAATCGATTTTCAAAAAATTAAATGATGCAATTTATTTAATTTGCTTTTCCAGCCCTATTTTAGGTGATTACATCTAACAAATTCTGACTAAATATCTATATTGCCAATAATCATTTTTTTATATAATCTCTATCCCCATTTAAAGTACTAAAATATTATAAATTAAACCTCTCATATAAATGTAATCAATCTACCAAAAATTTGTTTAAATTTTCGTTTTAGATCTATTAAGTTTAGAATATGATATGTAATAATACGCAAAAAGTCATCCAAATTGGTTTAAAAACTCGCAGGATATATATATATACTCTTAAAAAAATAGTAATTGAGAATAAAAATAATGAAATGACTGACGTCTTTTAGGTACAAGTTAAGAGCCTCTAAAGTTATTAAAACCTCCATAGACCTTTCATTTTGACTTTCCATTAGTCCCCATTTAAGCTCCCCTAGTTCAGGTTATGATATGCTTTGTTAAACATCATATATTGATTCTGTATATACTTAACAAAATCTTATAACCTGAACTAGAACGATCCTAAAATGAGCACTTGAGGCTACACTCTTTTTATAACAAAGCCTATGTGGGAAATACCCTTCTTAAACTTAGAGGCTGTAATCCTTTTTCTTAAAGACTTAAATCATTTTCAGTTTTTTAATTCACTATTTTGGCACATAGCTATATATCTTGAGATTTAAAAAAAATATATATTTATATATATTTTTTTTTTATAAGAAAATCCTATGGGAAAATCAAACTTCAAGAGGCTGTAACTTTTTTCCTAAATAGCCATCAGTCATTTTCATGGAATTCGGTTTAAGGTAATGTGTCAGATATCGATATTTTAGAAAAGATAATCAATTTTATAATATTCCCATGCAATCATGCTGTTGCAGCTTCAAATATATATATATATATGTATATATATATATATATATATATATATATATATATATATATATATATATATATATATATATATATATATATATATATATATATATATATATATATATATATATATATATATATATATATATATATATATATATATATATATATATATATATATATATATATATATATTACCTATAAAAGAAAAAAAAAGTTATTTTCTTGGGTCATATAATTGACCCATGGCGATCCATAAATGATGAATTCTTTCTTTATGTTTATTAGATTTACGTTTAAATAGGAATTCTGAAATACGAGTGTGTAAATGAAATTATTTAAATTGACACTATTTTCACATAGCAAAAGAAAAGAGTTTAAAGTATTTTCACATAAAGAACAAACTGTAACTATTGTACACTAGAAACTGAGACCATGTTGAAGATGCAACTAAATTCTAATACTGCTTTAGTATATTTAAATGAAAAAATTTAAATTATCAATTTTTGCGAAGCTCTATAAAGAAGATAAAGTTGTCTTTATTTGAAAGGCAAATGTGTTTCAATTTTTTCATTTAATATATTTATTTATTTATTAATTTATATATATATATATATATATATATATATATATATATATATATATATATATATATATATATATATATATATATATATATATATATATATATATATATATATATATATATATATAGAGAGTATGGGGATATATATATATATATATATCATGGCCCATTATGTGGCTATATATATATATATATATATATATATATATATATATAGAGAGAGATATATATATATATATATATATATATATATATATATATATATCCTATATATAT
>JABUQX010068099.1:35000-37879 GCA_015478945.1 Trachelipus rathkii | reverse complement strand
ACGCCGACATGGGCACAACATGCTTGTTGCGACAAATTTGTAGTGATAAGACGAAGAAAAATTTCACTCCTACCAGGACTCGAACCATTGACAAAAGTGTCGCCGTTTTACAATGTACAGGAGGCTCTACCACTAGTCCGATCCAGTACTTATTTAAATCCATAGAAGGGGGCTTGGAACCCCAGCAGGGGCTACATGGCATTTTAATGGCATGCCCTGGGATGCAGGATCTACCAACCAAAGTCAAGTAACGCCGACATGTCAACAAAATGCTTGTTGAGACAGATTTGCAATAATAAGACGAAGAAAAATTTCACTCTCTCCAGGACTCGAGCCATTGATAGCAGCGTCGCCGTTAGACAATTAATTAGTTCGATCCGCCTCCCCAGAAAAAGAAGGCATCTGGAGACAGTTTTCAAGTCTCCTGCTTCGATATCACTGCTTTGAAACTCGGTACTTATTTAAATCCATAGAAGGGCGTTTGAACAGACTGACCTTTATGTTAAATGTTTTGGCATAATATAAGGTGGTGTCACCCATGCATGACTATTTTTACTTCAAAAATTTTGAAAGTACTTTTCAGAGATTGTCAAAATTGTTTTACAAAAAATTAATTTTGAAATAAGTTGTCTAAATAAAATTTATTACTACACTAAATTGTCGTATTTTAGTGTTAAAGGCATTGAAATATCTTGAAAATTAAATATTTTATTGCCATTTTTGTGGAAGAAGTCAAAAATTCAAAATTGACCCCTTTCTCCCCCCCAAAAATTTTTTTTATTTTTTATTTTTTTAGCCATAAAATAAAATATACCATAGTTGTTCATCAAAAAACGTTTTCTTTCAATAGATTTTATTAAATCGGATTTTTATGATAAAGTCTCTCCTAAATTAAGTAGAATTGCATGCCGTAAGTTGAAACGAAATTATCAGCGTACAATAAGAAGGGCATCCTCCACTCTCTTCCATTCTCCATCAGTCTATAAAACCTTTCCTTACCACCCCTACCTCTAATTCTTTCATGACATTCATATATAAATTAAGTAGCCAAGGATAAATAACCCATCCCTTTCCTCACTCTGCTATTAATATTAAACCATACACTTTCAAAACCATTTATTCTTAAGTAAGCTTCATTATCGACATATATATTTCGATTCCATTTATAAGTCTACCACAGCCACCATATATTACTAACACCAGCCACAGAGATTTCCAATTAATAGTGTCATACGCCTGTTTCTAGTCCATTAAACCTAAGCACAATTTCTTCTTCTCTTTCTTTTTGTCAATCATTTGTTTCAATGTAAAAATTTAATCTACACTTACTCTACCACTTCTAAATGCACCTTGTTCTTCGCCAATCAGTCCCTAAGTCACTAGAAATCCTCTTTCGAACAAAATACCAGCATATATCTTCAGTACAAAACTCAATAATCTAATTCCCCTATAGTTCCTACAGTTCTCTTTACCCTTATTTAAGTGTACTACAATTACTCTCCTCCAATCCTTCGGAGCTATATCCTCCCTAAACGCTTTGTAACACAACTTCCATACCCAGTCGATCACAACATCACCTCCATTCATAATCATTTCACCAGGAAGTCCATCTATACCTGCGAATTTACCATTCTTCAACTTTGTCACTCTAGTAATTACCTCCTTCCTACTAATTACCTCATCCTCAAAATACTTATTTCTTCCTACACTGTCAAACCCGCACACATTCACTATCACCTCTTCATTACTCTCAATGTTATGCAGATTTTCGAAATTTTCCCTCCATACTCTCCTCTTATCCATTTCATCAGTCATGAAAGTACCATCCATGTTCATTATTCTATTAAGATTCCCTTTACTCTCTTTCTTAATCTTTCGTACTTACTTCCAGAAGAGCTTCCTACTGCCTTGTAATTTTCCATTCATCCTCCTTCCAAACTGTTCATTTACCTCTTTTTTTCCTTCTACTTATGCAACTTTTACTCTTCCTTTTTTCTTTCTTATGTATTTATGTACACTTTTCTTTTGAGAACTCATTATTATTGACTTTTGGGACATTCAACCACTCCTCTTTTTTTTTTTAACCGCTTGCATCATCACCTCTTCATTCCACCACACAATATTGACATTATTATTTCCTACTTTAGCACACCAACATACTTATCTTGCACTGCTAACAATGGCTTTCTTCATTTGCGTCCAGATTTGTTCAGTTTCTTCCTGTTCACATTCAACCAATTTATTTGCAAGTGCTCTCACATGTTTTCCTTATAAATTTGTTCACTTAACTTCTCACTCTTAATTCTCCCTCCTTCCTTCCTTATCTCATTCCTCTCCATCCATGCCCTTACTAACTTAATCTTATGTAAAGCAACATAGTGATCTGATATTCCCATCCCCAACCCCTTCACTGATTTACCGGCCATCACATTTTTTTTACAGAATGTCACCACTCACGGGCAAGGCCCTATTCAGGCAGGGACAGAAAATAATAATAATAAAAAAATAAAAATATCTAAAGATATTTCAGACTTCCTCAGTAGTCTTTGACTTTCTTATATTCTTCTTCTTAGAAAACCTTTCCTCCCCATCCATGATCGTCAAAGAATCTGCATAAACATAACTGATTAGCAATAGTTCCTCCAGCTTCTTTTCTTTCTTTAGTTCTGCGATTTCATCAGCACTATTAATAATGGAGGAACCATTCTAGCAATTTACTTCTGACTGATCCTACTTTCCAATTAGTTTTCATTTTCTCCTCTACTTCTCCTTCAAAATTTTTCAGACAACTTCAGCATTTTCAACACATGCTTCGGACATAACATCGGACAAAACATCAGTGTAGAATACACTGTCATTGCATGAATTGGTGCTACCGA
>JABUQX010068099.1:25000-30000 GCA_015478945.1 Trachelipus rathkii | reverse complement strand
TGAATACCCCCCTTTCCATAATTCTCTCAAACCACTCAAAGCTCATTCCTTCTTCTACTCTATGTTCTATCTCCTCTTTCATCCCTCCCCTACCCAAGTCCATTCCTAAATATCTAAAAATCTTTGCTTCTTCCAATACTACACTAACCTCTAACCCCTCTCCCTCCTCTCTTTCCTCCTCCTCAAACACTAATACTTCTCTTACCTGGATTTATTTTAAGCCTTTTGTCCACACATTCTCTCAAACTCCCACTACCAAATACCTCAACCCTTCCACGTTCTTCGCCACAAGGGCAGTTCGTCCTCAAACAGTATCATGTTCACTTTCCTTCTATCATTCCCATTCATCAATTCCACACCTCCTCCTCACCACCATTCCTCTGCAAACCTCTCCATAAATAATTGAAAGCTGGCGACGGCCACACCCTGCCTCCAATCACTCTCACCACCCAAACATCTCCATCCCTCTCTCACTCACATTCTACTATTCCTATAAAAGGCCCTAATACCTTTACCTATTTTACCCCATTCCTCCAACACCCTCCACAATTCCCCCTCTTCACTCTATCATATGCTTTCTCCAGATCTCAAAAACACCCATACACTTTCTCCCTTTCCTCTCTATGCTTTTCTCCACAAGCATCTTTGAGTGCAAACATGATCCACACCCTCTTCCCTCCTAAAATATCTTAAGGTATTTTACAATATATCATTAGTATCTATCTCTCAATCAGTATTCTCCAATACACTTTCCCACCACACTTAAAAGACATATGCCTCTATAATTCCCACATTCCATCCTATTCCCTTATACAGGGGAACCAAGCAACCATCCTCCCAATCCTGTGGTACCTCACCACTCCTCCTTATATATTAACAACTACATTATTCTATCCACCCCTATACCTCCTTCTGCAACATTTTCCATTCTCACCATCAGACATAGTTACTTTTTCCTTTATTCAAGGCCCCTAATAATTTCCTCCATTTGTATTTCACATCCTCCCCTCCCTCCCCATTGTTCCCCAACCTCACCTCTTACCAAATCTTCCTCTCCCTACTTCATTCAATGTCCACTATTCTCCCCCACCTCTTCCCTCACCCTTTCCTCTCCTCCTATCCTCTCCCCATCTCCTCCCAATCCTCTCCCCCACCCCCTCCTTCTTCTTCCTTTTTATTTACTTCTTTCCAGGACACTCTTACTTTGATTCAAGTGCACCATTCCCTTTCCATATCATCTTTGCTCTTCTCTTCTCACTCTCCGCCCTCTTTGCTTCCACTCTAACCTTCTATATTCCTCCCAGCTTTCCTCTCTCCTGCTTCCCAACCATTTCACATAAACATCCTTTTTCTTTTCACCACCTCCTTCACCTCCTCATTCCACCATTCCCTCCCTTTCCTTCTGCTTGCACCCACCCTTTTTACTCCACATACCCTTCTAGCCTCTTCACATACTGCCTCTTTACATCTCATCCACTCCCCCTCCACCTCCCCAATTCCCGTCCCTCTCACGTCTCTCCACCTATCCTCCATACCTCTCCTAAACTCCTTCTTACACACTGTCTCATCCAATTTTTCCACCTTTATCACTTCTATCTCTTTTTCTCCCCTTTTCCTAATATACCTCTCCTCCCACCCCTTATCCTAGCAACCACCAAATAGTGATCCGATATCCCTCTCCCCGCCCTCTAAATACATTTACATCTAGCAATCTGCCTCTATCCTTCCTACACACACATAATCCAGTACCACCCCCTCCCCCGTTATCTCACTCTTCCATATTTGTATGCTGGGTTCTTTTTAGACAAGTATTTACTGCTCATTCTTCTTTTCTTTACAACTCTAACAGACTTTTCTTAACATTCCTCTCCCTACCCCAAATGGTTCCTATTATTCTTCCCACCCCCTCCTTTCCCACTCCTGCATTCAAATCTCCCAATACCGACAATTTTATCATTTACTAAAGCTTTCCCAACACTCACTCAACTCACTCCAAGATCTTTCTCTCTCCTCCTCCTGCTCAATTCATAGTTGCATGTGCATATCTTAAAAACTATTTCCCCCAAATTTCACTTTCATAGTATCCTCGAACTCACCTGACTACACAACCTTACCTTATCCACACCTCTGTGCCTCACAACTCATTCCCACCCCTTCCCTCCCATACACCTCACTCTCTCGTTCACCTGTTCTCACACCTTATGCAGAGTCCACATCCTCTCCCTTCAACAGTTTGTTGCTCCCCAGCACATCCCAACCTTTTTCTTCCAAACATGCCCCACTTCCCCCTCTTCAAATCCTCGTTTACCTCACGTTCATACATCCCACCTTAATTACCTCTCTCTTCCCCATCTTTTCCCTTCTTTATTATACACTCACAGGCTGTAATGGGACTCCCCACCTTAAGCACCTCCCAACACCTAAGGCCACACCACCCCGCTCCCCAAATTTACCCACAACAACAACAACAACAAGAAAAGTTACAACGATAATAAAATAAAAGGTTAAAACCCTCACTCTATAATTTATATTTACTTTATTCCTACACCCCCTCCCCTCCTCCCTCCCTCTCCCTCTCCTTTCTTTCTCTTAAAATTTACCCGTTAAAAACTTTATTTTCTATTAAAATCTTTATTCAATCATTTAAAATTCCTAAAATCACCTATTTATAAATATATATTTTATTGAAATAATAAACACGAAAATAATTAACAAATACGACGAATGACAATACAAAATGAAAAATAAAATAATAAAACAATAAACAATAAAAGGTTAAAACCTACACATTATCAATTTACATCTAACCCACACTTTATCCTTTTCTCCTTTCTATTTTTCTTTTAAAATTTACCCGTTCAAGATATATGCAATAGCTATTTCCCTACACCGATAAATATATTTTTCTTTTTATGTCAACAATATACACCATTCACTATTCCAAATATTTACTTTAGTTTATTAAGTAAATAAATGATATCGGAATAATAATATTACTTCCTTTATTTTTAAGTTTCCAACCAAAAGTCCGTGCTTCGGTTCCAATGTGCACTGGTAATTCTTATTTCCAGAAAGCGTGTACTTTGCCGTAACACTTTTTCCTTACGACAATCCGTTCCTTTTAGTAATGAATTTATTTTTAGGTTTCTTTTCTCTATTCTTGTCTCTGGAGATTTTCGATTCTGACGTACAAAAAATTTCATACACATTAATTTTGGCTTTTGCAGATGATTCTAAAAATACACACTGAAATTTTTTGGCTGCAGATGCTCCTTGATCTTTTCCTTGAAGCCAAGATGGTATTCACCAAATGTATTTTAATACAGTATTTATGGGAATACTGGTAAGGCTGCACAGGTTTCAATGAAAGTAAACGTCAAAGTTAAGTAAATTAATCATTAATACACGATTTAAACCGCCAAAAAAATTATTAGGAATAGCACATAAGGCCATAATTCTACGCTTTATTTGCTTCAATTATCTAAGCTGTTGCAATTGCGTTTTTGCAAATATCATCAGCTCCACAGTTCCTTGCTCGAATCCTCCCTTTTTTTTTTGTAAATATCAGTTTTAAATTATTCGTCAATCGTTGATGAAATTTATTTCATATATTTAAAAATGTATTCTCAGCTTCAATAATTTTTCAAGTCAATATTCACTTAATTTACTCTCAACTACTAAACCAAAGCAAATTTATCTTAATTAGAAAAGTTACTCTCCCACATGAGTAAATTAACTGTACATTCCAAAGCATTAAAACTAAATAACAACAACAGTTATCGGTCGGGAAATCGCACTGAAGAGAAAACACGTCTTCACCCTCTCGTGTCTCAGCTATATATATATATATATATATATATATATATATATATATATATATATATATATATATATATATATATATATATATATATATATATATATATATATATATATATATATATATATATAACATTTTAATTATTTTGAAGTGCCTCCCCATGTTTTCGGTTCACGAGCCGCTACTGATTATATATATATATATATATATATATATATAAATATATAAAATATATATATATATATATATATATATATATATATATATATATATATATATATATATATATATAATATATTTGGTTTTATATTAAATTCTATCATTTGTTTTATTTGCACTTTAATTAATTTCTTTACCTACAATTCTTTCATATTTCAATAGTTTCTTAATTGCGAAATTTGAAGTCAAGAATAGTTGAAGATAAACCTTTAAATTTACGAACAAACTTCCTCCAATCGTAATGTTGACTCAACAATGTTTATTCAAATCACGTCTTTATTTTAACTGAACTTGCTTAATAAGAGATAACATTTCGGATCTGTTTGCCTTAAAGAATCTATCTATCTATCTATCTATCTATCTATCTATCTATCTATCTATCTATCTATCTATCTATCTATCTATCTATCTATCTATCTATCTATCTATCTATCTATCTATCTATATCTATATCTATATCTATATCTATATCTATATCTATATCTATATCTATATCTATATCTATATCTATATATATATCTATATATATATATATATATATATATATATATATATATATATATATATATATATATATATATATATATATATATATATATATATATATATATATATATATATCTTTTATATCTCTATATATATATATATATATATATATATATATATATATATATATATATATATATATATATATATATATATATATAACATATATATATATATATATATATATATATATATATATATATATATATATATATAAGGGGTAACGTATCCGACTCTGTTTGTCTTAAAGAATCTATCTATCTATCTATCTATCTATCTATCTATCTAGCTATTACTATCAGAAAACCCGAAGTAAATGAAATTATACTTAAGATAAGTTGGGCAGAGATTACTTCAAATTTTCGTAATAAGGAAAAATATGTCTCATTTAAAGGATTTACATCTGAGATGCAAA
>JABUQX010068099.1:0-12500 GCA_015478945.1 Trachelipus rathkii | reverse complement strand
AGTAAACGTAGATAAGGAGTAAGATTATGTTGTGAGCGAGGACAGTCTTCGGGTGAAGTTATGTTAGATGGTGAACAGGCTGGAACAAGTGTCTGAGTTAAATATTTAGTTGGAAAGTTGTTGAATGGCAGGAAGGTGGTGGTGCAATTAAATCGTTGGTAGATGTGAAAGGACTGAGTCTTGAGTGCGCTAGGGTCTTCCATGAGGGTTTGTTGTTACCTGTGTTAATGTATAGTAGTGAGGACTATGGTCTGGAATAAGAGGGATAGATCTAAAGTTCAATGTTTTCAGATAGACAATCTTTAGGGAGTGTTAATTGTGAGAAAAATTGATATAAATGAGAGTGGAACGATTAGAAGAGGTTGTGGTGGGTGTGAAGCAAGGGATAAATGAGAGAATAAATGAAAGTACGTTCAGATGGTTTGGTCATGTGGAAAGGTAATGAATGATAGTCGGTTGCGTTAAGCGGACTGTATAATGGTAGTTGTGTTGGCGAATCGACTGCTGGAGACCGAAGAAAAAAGTGGATTGAGCAGTAAAGGAATGTCTGCAGGAGAGGAAAATGTGAGTTTGGGCGGAGGCGAGAAGAAAGTGCATGATAGAGAGAATGCGGGGTTTTTGGAGTGGGTATTAGTTGTGGCCAGCTGTTGTCAAGGGATGAACCCTACACTGACGATATGCAATAGTGAGGGTCCGTCGCAGCGGTCTCATGAAGCCTCAGGGTGGATTTTTCTGACTGCGACGACTTCTCACTAAAAGATAGAGGGGGCGGTAAGGCTGGACTTTCTTTTCAACTTGTGTCTATTCTTCTACTACTTTTTCTTTTTCGATGCATGTCACGCACCTTACCCCAGTCTTAGGGCGGAAGAAAAGGATGATATATAATATATATATATATATATATAGTATATATAGTATTATATATATATATATATATATATATATATAATATATATATATATATATATATATTATATATATTATATATATATATTTCAAAATTTTCAAAAAACAAAACGAAACTTCCCTTTCCTATTATTTAACTAAAATTTTAATTAATATAGATAATAATAACAATAAAATAATTAGTAATAATATATAATAATAATAATAATAATAATAATAATAATAATAATAATAATAATAATAATAATAATAATAATGATAATGATAATGATAATGATAATGATAATGATAATGATAATAATAATAATAATAATAATAATAATAATAATAATAATAATAATAATAATAATAATAATAATAATAATAATAATAATAATAATAATAATCCTATAATTTCGACTTCCGACTCCGACTCCGACTCCCACTTCACTTTTCGACTCCGACTCCACTTACACAGGAATTTTCGACTACGACTCCAACTAGACTTGCACAGAGTTTTCGACTCCAACTCCGACTCCTGGAAAATTTCACGACTCCACGACTCCGACTCCGACTCCGCAGACTAATAATGCATTTTTTTCTTTAACAAGGCTAAACTAATATAGGATATAAATAAATAAATAAAAATAAATAAATAAAATAAAAAATAAAAATAAAATACAAAATAAAAAAATGAATAAATAAAAAATAAATAAAAAATAAATAAATGAAAAAATAAATAAATAAGTAAATAAATAAATAAATAAATAAATAAATAAAAATAAATAAAAATAAATAAAATTAAAAATAAATAAATAGAAAAATTAAATAAAAAAATAAAAATAATAGGGATGGCCAAAAAATATCGATATATCGAAATATTGATATTTTTGGCTCGATATATCGATATTTTTGGGCGATATTTTCTTAGGCGATATATCGATATTTCGATATTTTTTCTTAATATCGAAAGCTGATATTCTTTTCAAAAAAATTTTTTTAAAGGCCGGAAAAATATAATATCTTATCCCTTCTCCTGACACCCTGAAGTGATAAAACTCTCTTTTTCCCCAATATTTCGTTCTTCGTTCGTTCCTAATGTCGTGTATAAAATAAACCGAAAAATTGGGGCTTTAGATTTTTCGTCTTTTCGGGAACCAAAAATTATGGCACATACCACATAGTCAAACTGTTTTCTGAGTATTCATTAATCACTATTCAGTGATCAAGGGATAATGCGACCCATAAAATTTGAATTAATGATTAGTAAAAATGCTTTCCTTGCTATGTTTATGTTAGCAATGAAATATCTTACTGTAAATGCGACGTCAAGTATCGTCAGAACTAACAGTTTCATTATTAAACAATGTTTGCTCAAATGAAAGGAATAGATTGACTTCCGAGCATATCAATCAGTTAGTACCGACTAGTCTAATAATCTACTGGCGATTACGATTGTTTCGCTTAATTAAATATGTAATTAAACTAAAATGTAACGAGATTTTATAATAGCTATTACTAAAAGTTAGTATTTGGGGTTACATCACTACAGCTTTTCTTACGATAAGTATTGGCAAATATTTCGATTCTTCTTAAATATTATTTCATTTACACTAAATTTAAAATTTCTTAAAGATACAGACTTTCCAGAGAGTCTCCAAGTATCAGTTGTCTTACCATCCAATTTAATTAATTTCGTTGTTAGAAATCAATATTTTATTTTACTAAATTAAGAAATTCATTTTGAATTCCTAGCTCATCTTAAACTTAATTAGTTATTTTTCATTTTTTAATACGAAAAAAAAGTGATTTTTTGTTTAATTTTCTTGTGAAACGCGATTTTCTTATTTAATTTATTCACTCGTCCACAAAAAAGTCATAAACACCCCAGTTCCTCAGAATCCACACATCAACGCTTCTAAGCACAACTTCAGTTTTTCAAACCTCTTGGAATTTAGAAACTTGAAGTCGGAAGACCTGAAGGAGCGAAGATCCTTTTTTTCCATTTCTTACACTTTTTTCTTTTACTTACGTCGGCCTCATATTT
Organism: Trachelipus rathkii; assembly: GCA_015478945.1. Lineage (NCBI taxonomy): Eukaryota > Metazoa > Arthropoda > Malacostraca > Isopoda > Trachelipodidae > Trachelipus > Trachelipus rathkii. Next base: position 9,568 of record JABUQX010068099.1, on the reverse strand, counting down.
ACAAATTAAAGCCTCTCTCTCTCTCTCTCTCTTCTCTCTCTCTCTCTCTCTCCTCTCTCTCTTCTCTCTCCTCTCTCTCTCCTCTCTCTCTCTCTCTCTCTCTCTCTCTCTCTCTCTCATATAATATAATTATATATATATATTATATATATTTAATATATATATATATAATATATATTATTCAATAATATATATATATATATATATATATATATATTAGGGATGGGCCGGATAACCGAGATCCGGGTATCCGGCGTGGAAAGTTAACCGGATATCCGGCCGGATATCGGATAGTGAATTAGCCGGATAGCGGATACCGGATATCCGGCAGTTCTTTATATAGCGACGGCGCGGGTGCTTCACTCATTTAATAGCCACGCTGTAGTACTACAAGTTTTATTTAGATAATCTTTAATTCTAGAGAGAGTTTTTATATTTGTAAAAAATATAATAAATTAGGTATAAATGGTCTTTAAATAGAATTTCAACATTTGAAAAATGCCGAGTTTTTATTTTAACTTTGTTTTAAATGAAAAGTTATGGACAGATTTTAATTATATATTTTTTCAGTGTTTACAGTTGAGTATGTTATTAGCTTTAAACTGGCAAACTAAATTTTTGTTCCAAACAGTTGCATAGTGCGTTAAATCGCTGGGGCTAACTTGGCCCGATTCATCCCCCCCATAAAAATTATGATGGGGTGAATTGGGCCACCATTGTTATTCTTATTTATGAGCTCCTGATTATTATTTGACATTTTATTACGTATAGCTAATTTAAATATAATAAACATAACTTATATTAGGGTAAAATTAAAAATATTTAAAAATGGAAATTTATATGGGAAAATATGAATTCAAAAAAGTGTCAAAATTTGTCCCACGAATGGGGTGAATTGGGCCACCACATTTTTATTCTTATTTTATTTATCATTATTGAAATTTTAATTACTTATTACTAATTTTAATATAATAAACAATTTCTATATTAAGTAAAAATTAAAATATAAAATTGAATTTATACATAAAAGAGGAATTTTAAAAGATGGCCCCAATTCACCCAACAATGGTGGTCCGATTCACCCCTCAAACTGAGTCTAAATGAGCTTTATTTTTTAAACTTTAATAAAACTATGGTTATAGAATTACATTATTATTTTTTTTGTGTGCTTATGAGTTATGACATACTATAGGGCCTTGATTTTCAGGAAAAAAAAATCCAAAAAGTGTATTAGGGGAAAGTGGGGAGACGAAGTTATACCTAAAGTGGCCAACGTCACCCCGCCCGACGCTATACCGGGATTATATATATTATTTATATATATATATAATATATAGATATATATATATATATATATTATATATATATATATAATAAATATATATATTATATATATATATTATGGCAGTCTCCAGATTAGGTGTCCCCTGTATCTAAAAAAAAACACTATATCTACATAAAAACTTAATATATTTTCTTTCGACTCCATTTATATACGCCAAGAATAAAAAAAAAAATTAATAATTATTAATTTTAATAAATAACTCCAAAAAATATTATAATCGTACGTTTCCAAACTTAATTTAAACATGATACCCATAAAAAATAAACGTTTTCCTTATATCTTTTCAATACTTTAGGGGAAACTAAAAATAATGGCAAAAATTAAAAATAAGCGTTGTAACATAAAAAATATACATATTTGTATTAAAATTCTAAGTTGACATATCTTATTATTTTTACAATAATATACTACTCGGGTGTCCGTAAAAGAATGTCCCAGTTTCAATGCTTTATTATAACAGCGTAATATACAATATCAACAGCATATCATACATCAAAGTGAAGGTCATTGAACAGAATTTTTCCTACATATGTTCAATATGTGCCCCCTTCGTTATAGGGGATACATTCAGCCGACAATCCAATTCCTCCCAAACATTGGTTAACAGATCCGGAGTAATGGAAGGAACAGCATGTTCAATTCTGCGTTTCAACTCTGCGTATAATTGGGCAGCCCCATAGGAAGAAATCGCATGGCGTTAAGTCCGGGGACCGGGGGGCCAGATATATAGAGCTCTGTCGTCTGGACCATTATGACCAACCCAACGATCTGGGAGTAAGTCGTTCAACCACGCTCGCACTATGTGACTCCAATGTGGAAGGGCTCCATCTTGCTGCCATATAAAGTTTACCGCTTTATCCTCTAATAATTGTGAAAAGAGCCATTATTGTAACATATCGAGATAGGCGACCCCTGTTACGGTTGCTTCTGCGAAAAAGAAAGGTCCGTAGACCTGGCGTCGGGATATGGCGCAGAAAAAGTTAACCTTTGGGGAATCACGTTCATGTTCTACAAGTTCATGCGGATTTTCAGACCCCAGATACGAACATTATGGGCATTCACCTTACCCCTGAGATGAAAGGTGGACTCATCGCTAAACACTATACGATCTAGAAGGTCATCGTCTCGACCTAACACTGCACAGGCAAAGGTAAACCGTAGAGCCTAGTCGTCGGGCTTTAAAGCATGTACAAACTGCAACCGGTATGCACGCATGTGTAAACGTTTCCTTAACACCTTCAACCACCGTCGTTTTTGGCACCTTCAGTTCGTGACTTGCTCTCCGAAAGGATTTCTTAGGACTATGAAGAAACGAGGCCCTGATACGGTCCACATCCTATACAGTCACTTTGGGCCGTTCTGTACTTTTGCCTTTACAAAGACATCCATTAGTTGCAAATTGCTTATACCATCGGCGAATGTTTTTGCCACATGGAGGATCACATTGGAAAGTAAACGATACGCAAGTTGAATCGTAATTACAGATTCACACTTAGGCAAATTGAGAACCACAGAAGCTTTTACGCCAGGACTCGCCATTGTTCAGTATGTGGCCGCACGCCTGAGAAGATAATCTGAATGGCGCGCATATGCGCGTATTCACCTTTCAGGAACTCGTTCTGGCGCAAGTAAATATTCGAAACTATGCAACTTACTCTTCACTTTGATGTATGATATGATATGGATATTGTATATTATGCTGTTATAATAAAGCATTGAAACTGGGAAATTCTTTTACGGACACCCGGTATTGAGATTAATTAATAAGGTATTTACGCTTTGGAAGTATTCTTCCGGCAGCGGCAAAAGCATCTGCTATAGGTCAAAGCTTAATTAATTTGTCTGATAAGCTTAATATCATTATTAATATTTTTAGGGATATTATTATAATAAAAGAAAATTAACAATAATTATTACTATTCCTACATATTGTGAAGACGGTTAACGTTAACGATTAACGTTAACTTCCGCTACATTCTTTACCGATAAACGCTTTAATGATTAACGTCGTTAATATTTTTTGTTAACGATTAAAAATTAACGACGTTAACTTTCTCATTAACGGTGCCCACCTTTGGCCTTAACATTGAAAAGAAAATATTGGGGGACTCATGACTTTGAAACGCGAAAATTTGGGGGAACGAGAGAATTATCGTACATGAAACCTATTTATTATTATTATTATTACTTTTTTTTATCTCACTTTATTTTATTTCTTCTTCATTTTCCTCCATTACAATGTGCACTGATTTCAAAAATGTATTCAGTTTTTACGTAGCTATCATAGTTTTTTTTACATACATGGGACATCTAATCTGGAGGATGACCTATAAATATATATATATATATAATATATATATATATATATATATATATATATATATATATATATATATATATATATATATATATATATATATATATATAAATTATATATAATAAAATAAAATATATATATATATAAATATATTTATATATATATATATATATATATATATATAATTATATATATATATATATATATATATAATTAATTATATTATATAATTATATATATATATATATATATATATATATATATATATACCTATATATATATATTAATATATATATATATTATATATAATATATATATATATATATAATTATATATATATAATATAAATAATAATTATAATATATATATATATATAATATATATATATATATATTATATATATACCTTACCATATATATACTATATATATTATATATATTAATATATATAATATATAATATATATAATATATATATACTATATATATATCTCAGAGGTGGACGTTCCGCAATTTAAGTCCGCAATTGCGGAATACCAAAATAAATTGAGGAATTGCAATTGCGATAATTTGAAAAATGTTGTGGAATTGCAGTTAGCGGAATGCCTATATCATTCCGCAGTTAGAGGACTACCAAAAAAAATTGTGGTTTCAGTGGAATGCCAAAATTTATAGTCCACAAATTTTTACACGTTGGCCATCTTTGTACGTTTGATAGCAACACCGAAAAATCGTTTTTTTTTTTTTTTTTTTTTTTTTTTTTTTTTTTTTTTTTTCTTTTATTTCTGATGTAAAATTTATCAATATTATAAATGATATTGAGTGTTACTATTAATCGACCGATTCTCAATATCGATAATATTTAGTTCTCGATTGTCCTATAAAGTTATAATCGATATTGACCATTTATTCGTAGCACCACTTTTTATTAATTTGGGGCCAGGCCTTTGAGTACTCAGCAATTATGGGATTCGAAACCGAGAGCTTTAAAAGCTATGCTTGAAACTTTCTTTTTGGGAAAGTGGATGGCTTAGTGGATAAAGCTCTCGGCTGCTGTTCACTCAGCGACGCGGAGTCCAGCGTTCGTATCCTGCTGAGGGAGAGTAAAATCTCCTGTGACTCATTTAATACTTTGGGGGCCAGGCCTTTGAGTACTCAGCAATTATGGGATTCGAAACCGAGAGCTTTAAAAGCTATGCTTGAAACTTTCTTTTTTGGGAAAGTGGATGGCTTAGTGGATAAAGCTCACTGGAACTCCGCGTTGCTGAGTTAACATGAGTTAAATGAATGAGTCACAGGAGATTTTACTCTCCATCAGCGGGATTCGAACATTGGACTACGCGTCGCATAGTTAACAATAACCGGATGCTCTAACCACTAGGCCATCCACGTCCCCAAAAAAGAACGCTTCAAGCGTAGTTTTTAAAGCACCCGGTTTTCTCATCCCATAATTGCTGAGTACTCAAAGGCCTGGCCCCCAAAGTATTAAATGAGTCACAGGAGATTTTACTCTCCCTCAGCAGGATACGAACGCTGGACTCCGCGTCGCTGAGTGAACAGCAGCCGAGAGCTTTATCCACTAAGCCATCCACTTTCCCAAAAAAGAAAGTTTCAAGCATAGCTTTTAAAGCTCTCGGTTTCGAATCCCATAATTGCTGAGTACTCAAAGGCCTGGCCCCCAAAGTATTAAATGAGTCACAGGAGATTTTACTCTCCCTCAGCAGGATACGAACGCTGGACTCCGCGTCGCTGAGTGTATATTTTATCACTGAAGGCGGGTAACATTGAGAATAAATTCGTGTTTTTTTTTTTTATAAATTTCTGAGAATGTGCGTATATATACTGGTAAATAATACAATGCTTAAACACGTTAAAATAAGCAGTGGTAATTACTATTTAGTAATTACAATACTTAAACGTGAGAATAAAATTGTGGTGGTAAAAATTGCATTAACATGTGTCTTGGTAGCTTAATTCCATTATAAATATCATATTTTTTACCATATATTTTAATATTTTTATAATATATTATTATAATATTTTAATATTACCATATTTTTACCATAATTTATGAAACGTGTCACCACCAAATTTCAGATAAATTGTATTGTACAGTCAACATAAATGATGAATAAAATAATATAACATTGGTACCCAACATCGAAATTCTAAACAAGTAAATATATATATATATATATATATATATATATAATATATATTTTTTAAATATATATATATATATATATAATATATAATATTATATATTATATATATAATTATATAATATAATCAATATATATATATATATAATATATATATATATATATATATATATATACTTATAATATATATATATATATATATTTTTTCAAATTATTTATAATATTTCCCCAAACGAGGAAGAACCTACTAGGGAAGTAATTATCCGGTTATCCGGCCGGATAACAATGATATCCGGCCGGATACCGGATAGTAAAAAACTTGGCCGGATAGGCCGGATACCGGATAGTTGCCGGATATCCGGCCCATCCCTAATATATATATATATAAATATTATATATAATATTATGTATAATATATATATATAATATATATATATATATAATATATTATATATATATTATATATAAATATATTGACCAAATCAACTTGTGACACACGGAACGGAGAGATCAGACAAAAAATATATAATATATATAATAGACACACATAAAAAATATATATATATATATATATATATATATATATATATATATAAATATATACTATATATAAATATTATAGATATATATATATATATATATATATATATATATATATATATAGGTTAGTATTAAGCCGTAATACTGTAAAATACCTAACAACTGCTCATTGTTTAAGAATGCAAATAAATCTGTTAACACCATCATTTCTGCCGTTGTAAAATAAAAAAACATCGTACATTTTAAAACTTTATTTTTTTTTTTTTCTATGCTAATAATTTATTTTGTTTTTTTTTCAAAATTGAAATTTTAGGCTTATTCCATAAAATGTATTCAATTTTAGTGTAGCTATCGTTGTTTTTTAACTATGTGCGTCGCCATAAATCTGAAGGATATATATATAATATATATTTATATTTATATTATTTATATATAATATATAATTATTATATATATATATATATATATATATATATATATATATATATATATATATATATATATATATACTATATATATATATTCATAATAATATATTCAAATTATAATCGGATTAAAAATATCGAAATATCGCATTATATCGAATATCGATATTTTTCTGGCGATAATATCGAAGGCGATATGATTATTTTTTAAAATATCGATTATCGATTTATCGATATTTTTTAGATATTTTTTTTTTTTTCGGCATAAAAAAAAAATATATTATTATATATATATATTATATATATATATATATATATATATATATAGTATATATATATATATATATATATATAATATATATATATATATATATATATATATATTATGATATATATATATAGGTGAAGGTTACCATAAAGGCAGGAAAAACTATAGACTTTTGAGAAAAGTTTATTTAGAAGAAACTTGGAAAAGTTTACTATACATATGTAGAACATGAAAAGCAATGTATTTTAATTTATTTATTTATTGATTTTTTTATATTGCTTCCAGAGACGCATGCTTTGTCGTGGTACTTTTTAGATCGTGCAACATTTTTTAATGGTTTGCGAGTTTATATTTAATTTTTTTTTAAAAACTAATGGGAACCCCAAGGGTATACCGCAACCCCCCCCCCCCCCCCAGCAGTGGCAGGAGTCTGGGTCTCTCGGCCTTCCGGGGAACGACAGGGTTAGACTATTTCCCCCCCCCCTCCGGGGAGGGTCTCCGGAACCCCCGCTCTTTGGTATTTGGGTGTCGCGGGGGTTCTTCCGACCCTCCCCTACTGGGTATGGAAAACGTCCCTCCCTCTGTTCCCCGTCGGCTCGAGCCCCCTTCTTGGCTGTGTAAAATACTATATATATATATATATATATATATATATATATATATATATATATATATATATATATATATATATATATATATATATATATATATATATATATATATATAGTATTTTACACGGGCAAGTAGGGGGCTCGAGCCGACGGGGAACAGAGGGGGGGACGTTTTCCATACCCCGTAGGGGAGGGGCGGAGGAACCCCCGCGACACCCAAATACCAAAGAGCGGGGGTTCCGGAGACCCTCCCCGGAGGGGGGAAAATAGTCCTACCCTGTACGTTCCCCGGAAGGCTACGAGAAGACCCCGACTTCCTGCCATCGGTGCGGTATACCCTTGGGGTTCCCATTAGTTTAAAAAAAAATAAATATAAACTCGCAAACCATTAAAAAATGTTGCACGATCTAAAAAGTACCACGACAAAGCATGCGTCTCTAGAAGTAATTATATAAAAAATTTATTATTTTTTTTTAAATACATTGCTTTTCATGTTCTACATATATATAGTAAACTTTTCTTCTAAATAAACTTTCCTCAAAAGTCTATAGTTTTTCCTGCCTTTATGGTAACCTTCACCATATATATATATATATATTATAAATGATAATATATAATATATCCATCTATATCATATAATATATATTTTATTATATTTATATAAATATATATATATATATATATATATATATATATATATATATATATATATATATATATATATATATATATATATATATATTAAACTATTAATTATAAAAGGAAAGTAAATTTAAACTTTAACTGCTTCACTTTACTAAAATCAGTAGAGATTTATATAATTTTTTTTTACCCTAGACATGAAAAATTTAAACAAGATTGTAAAAACATAACCTAAAATTTCATGACTCAGAGAAACGCGAGCCATCCAGCTCACATGAACCATATTTATATATATATATATATAATATATATATATATATATATTTAAAAGAATATATATAATATATATATATATATATAACTATATATATTTATTATATATATAATATATAATATATATATATATATATATATATAATATATAATATATATAATATTATATATTATATTAATATATAATATATATAATATATAATAATATTATTAAACCATATATATATAATATATATATATTATATATATATATATATATATATATATATATATATATATATATATATTATATTATATATAATATATATATATATATATATATATATATATATATATATATATATATATATAAGAGAAGGAACAGAATGGAATATGAAAGAATAGCAAATGATGCTCTGAATATGCCTAGATTTAGAGAAGAACGAAACGAGTGAGATAAAATTATCAACATTCAAAAAATTATAATCTTTTATGAAGAGAAATTTGTTAAATTTTTGGCACAAATCCATTTATTTGCTTCAACACAAAATTTAAAATTAAATTTAAATTCGAATTAAAAATTACTCGTGAAGTAACAAAAATGAAATAGGATATACTTTTTTAAATTAAAATAATTAATTCATACAAAAGAAGAATTAGGCCTCTTACGACTTGAACTATTGATTATTTCAAAATGTTTGATTTATATGAGCATAAGAATCGTTTAAGTCTATTCAGGTGGGCTCCTCTAAAAAATGCTTTTGCATTTGTTAAAGGAACACTATCAGTTTGTTTGTCTCTTCCCCATGTATGGATCCCGTATTATCTGCAGTTGACGCTCACCTCCCAATCCCAAGTGCTAATAGTGTGTTATTGTTTGGGTATACCATTGTTTTGATAGTGATATTTTATTAATTAGTGCTATTAGTGTTATTAGTGTTATTAGTTATTAGTGATAGATTGGTTGGTAATGTTCCCAGAGGTTGTCACCCCCATCTCTCATCTTTT
>JABUQX010068098.1:10000-12545 GCA_015478945.1 Trachelipus rathkii | reverse complement strand
CTGCTGTTAAATATAATTATTTTAATTAATTTAATTAAGATATACTAAATATATAATATATATATATATTATATTATATATATATATATATATATTATATATATATATTACTTTAATATATATATATATATTTAATATATATATATTATATATATATAATTATATATATACAGAGCTGGGCAGTAAAGTACAAATGTACTTTACGTTACTACTTAAGTTACTTTTGTGTACTTTAAAACAGTACTTAAAGTTTACTTTTCAAAAACCAGTTAATTAAGTTTAGTATTTAAGTCACATGTCGAAGTTACTAAGTACAGGAACTTAAATATATAGTAACTGCACAGGTCTAATCTGTATAAAGGATTTTTTTTTTTTTAAATTTTAGGTTACCATTTTACGTGTTGCAACTTGTATATCTAAGAACAATATGTATAGCATGCATAAACAATATATATATATTATATATATTATATATATCATATATAATATATATATATAAATATATATAAATATATATATATATATATATATATATATATATATATATATATATATATATATATATATATATATATTTATATATATATATATTATGTTTTTTTATATATATATATATAATTACATTATTATGTGTTATTATGTTTGCCATGTCCTACTCGGTGGAACTCATTGTATGACTCGTTGGTAGTGCTAGCGAAACACAAAGGTAAACTTCACCAATTGATGACTGAACTAGAATTACCACCCTTCAAATCAACTGAAATAGAATTTATTACTGAATATGTTGATGTATTGGCACCGCTTTCAATCGCCATTGATCGTCTTCAGGGTGAGAATGGTATTTATTATGGTGAATTACTTCCAAATCTACTTCTTGTAGAAAACAAACTGGCAAATCTAAATGCGAAGGCAGTAAAGTATTGTGGCCCCCTCATCAAAGCTGTCTTTCAAGGTTTTCAAAAAAGATTTGAAACTTTCCTCAATTTGGAAAATGAACAAGTAGTGCACGAGGCGATAATTGCAAGCGTTACTCACCCATATTTCAAATTGAGGTGGGTCACAATCAATACAAGATGGAACCATGAAGAAAAAGAAGAGCTCGTGAAGAAGATACTCCTACGCGCTGCCACCGATTTGTCAACCCCCCTAGACTCTTCAGTGAGCGAAACTGTCTCTAGCAGTGAAGAAGAGGACTATTTCGGTTTTGGAAAAAATATTGCTATTCAGCCAGGATCTGTTTTGTCAGTAGACATGCAAGTTTTAGAATATCTGAAAGATACAGATCAAAACTTGAAGAGCCTCAACAGGCACCCATTGATAAGAAAATTATTTATGCGGTACAACACAACGATTCCATCATCTGCGCCTGTTGAGAGACTCTTCTCTTTTGCAGGGATGACTTTAACACCAAAAAGATCATCCCTCTCTGACAAGACTTTCGAAAGATTGGTCTTGCTCCGGGCGAATAACAAATTAGCTTTTTAAATGCTATGGTGGTAGTCTGGTAGATTGTTACTACCCTGGTCTACCCAGTACCCTCGATGTGTTTAACCATGTAATGTTTATGTTTTCAGGTAACAGGAATATTATACACTAAACTTTTCACTTTCTATTTTATTTAACCCTTAAGTCTTAACCGCCGAGCGCGTCAAATTTGTGCCATTGGAGATTTTTCGTTTTGTCATTAGCAAGTACAGTATAAATGTTCCCAAATGCCTATGAGCGATGAGACTATGAGGTGGTAGCCAAATAGTTATTTTATCACAAAAAAACAAATAAGACCAAAATTAAATCATAAAATTAGTTCATAAAAAATAATGTACTTAAAAATGTACTTAAGTTAATTGACAAGTACTTAGTACTTAGTACTTAAGTACATTTGATAAAAGTACTTAGTACTTAGTACTTAAGTACTTTTAAACCATGTACTTCGTACTTTGTACTTAAGTACTTTCAAAGTACTTAATGCCCAGCTCTGTATATATATATATATATATATATATATATATAATATATATATATATATATATATATATATATATATATATATATATATATATTATATATATATATATAATATAATATATATTATATATACTATATATATATATATATATATATATATATATATATATATATATATATATATATATATATGGTAAAAGTTACTTAACGCCCACACGGAACGGGAGCTCGGATCAAAAAAAAATTTTCACAGGTAGCCTCTATGATACATAAATAGACGTTTTAGGGTCGAAATGGAAAAAAAAATAAAAAAAAAAAAAAAAAAAAAAAAACCAATCATATCTCAAATTACAGCGAAAAGGCGAATACATTTTTGGAATTCCTGGGTAAAATTTAGTAAGGAAAATGTAATTAAAGAATACCCCAAGGGTATACACGCACCGATGGCAGGAGTCGGGGTCTCTCGGCCTTCCGGGGAACTACGGGGTAGGACTATTTCCCCCCCTCCGGGGAGGGTCTCCGGAACCCCCGCTCTTTGGTATTTGGGTGTCGCGGGGGTTCCTCCGCCCCTCCCCTACGG
>JABUQX010068098.1:0-5000 GCA_015478945.1 Trachelipus rathkii | reverse complement strand
TTTTTTTTTTTTTTTTTTTTTTTTTTTTTTTTTTTTTTTTTTTTTTTTTTTTTTTTTTTTTTTTTTTTTTTTTTTTTTTTTTATTTATTTTATTTTTTTTTTATTTTTTTATTTTTTTTTTTTTTTTTTTTTAATGTAATAACCTTGGTTTGACGCGTCCGCCATTTTGTTTATAATGCACGTTTTGTTAATCATCGTCGGGATGAATCGCAAATTCATCGTCGCGTTCGTCGCGTTTAATCGGTTCCGCTAGTCATCTTCGTACGAGTGTGCATGGGTGTGATGTGAAAAAAATCAGATCAGAGTGCGACCTCAAATGTGCTCAGTCTCCTCAGACAAGTATATCCACGACGGTAGAAGGAAGTACAGTAATGGTGCTAGAAGTTGTCTGTAACATCAGTGAGTACGACAGAGTACTAGGCATAAAAGAACCGTCGCACAAGAAGAAACACCAGATCGTGGCGACCAAAACACCGGGTGTTCCCCAAGACGCTGCGTAGAGAGCTGTGGAGTGTCCTGCCAAGCCCCGAAACGCACCCGTCACCACATGTGGTAAGATACAAATATTAAGCACTGTAGTATATGAAGCTTAATACTAACTCCCGATAGTTACGCCTAATAATGTAACATACCGCTATATATAGAACGTACATAAGAACTCATATCATGCTAATCTACTAAGTACATACTACAAACTATAATATAGAAAATAAAGATAAATATAATATATACTCCTATAATATAAAGTCCTAGCACACAGCCACACCACACACACGAAATCGACACACACCGTACACAAATGAACACCACCACATACGTCCGTAACACATAAAGAACATCCACATAAAATAAGCGACTCCCATCAAATCCCCGAAGGTGGGCGAAATCAGCCGAAGTTTCACATCCCTTCCATCTGTGCTTAAAACTTCGTACATCTAAAACACACCTCCACCAACTCTAATCCAGATCGTGATAAAGTCATGACAAGAAGTTCTCCAATCGGAATCCAAATCAAAAAATACATATAAGCCAGCCTAGAAAAGGAACGAATACCCACACTGTGCAATTTAAGAGCTTTAGTCCCCAGACCTAAATGTGCGATCTGGTATTGAGATATTTTGAAATCAGGTCAATTTAAGCGGGCCCGTGAAAGCCCAATAAATATAATAATAATTAATAATAATATAATATAATTAATAATCTTATATATATATATATATATAATATAGTATTAATATAATATATATATATATATATATATATATAATATATATAATTATATATATATATAATATATATATAATACTATAGTATATTTATATATGAGAGAGAGAGAGAAGAGAGAGAGAGAGAGAGAGAGAGAGAGAGAGAGAGAGAGAGAGAGAGAGAGAGAGGCGAGAGAGAGAGAGAGAGAGATAGGACCACGTGCCCGATCCAACTAGAAGCACAAAGTTAAAGAGGCACGTGGACAGTATATATTTCCCTATATATATAATATAATATATATATATATATTATATATATACTATAGTATATATATATATATATATATATATAATATATTAATAATATATATATATTATATAATATATATATATTATAATATATATATATAATATATATATATATAATTAATATATAGTAACCTTGTATATTAAATCCGAGGATGATATTCGGCCTTTGAACCTTTGTACCTGATAGATATACCTCATTATATAGTATATATATTATATATTTATATAAATAACCTAATTCTCTTATATATATATCACACTGCATATATATATATTATACTCTCCCTACCTAATCCTAACCTATATTAAACATTATATACTATACTAATAATATATACCTATATTAAATAATCCTAACCTAACTCTATATATATAAATACCTATATAACTCACTAACGCTATTAAACCTATATATAACCTAACCGTAATACTCCTTACCTAATAACCTTACACCTAACTCATATATATATGCGTACATACTCCATTATAACATCACCTAGCCTACACACAGCCTTAACACTATATGCATATATACCTATATTAAGTACTATCTCAACTCTTACTCACACTACATATGGAGTCTAATCCTAAGGTTATTAAAACTGTAATGCCTATTAATCCTTTATGATTAAGGTATCTATATTTATGCTAACTATTAGGTCATGTTATGGTACTATACTTGACACTGTATATGGATATACATTAATTATATATATATATATTTACCTATACTTATTTCACCGCGCGCACCCACACTAACTAACATCAACTAAACATCAATCATACAAACACACACACACACACACACACACACACTTACACTATATATTAAAATATATATATATATTTATATATATATACATTAACATTTCACTCATAAGATCTCACTTATATACATATATATTATTTATTACTACATAATATATAGATACATACTCTATACGATATATACCACTTACATTTTACACTCGGTTCCCAATTTCCGTATATTATAAGTAATATAAGTATATTCAAGTAGTAATATTATCATTTATATATATATATATAGTATTCTTATATATATATATGTATATAATAGTATTATAGTATATGATAATATAATATATATTTATATATATATATTATAATAGTTGTACCATAGTAGTGCCATAAATGATTGTATATAATATTAAGGCCAATGAGTGCCATAATTGAGTATATAGTGTCACTAATAGTGTATATAGTGCCTAATGAGTGTACCAATGATGATATAAGTTAGCCTACATAGTTGTCCAAGTGATAGTAGCCACAATATATAGTGCTCAATATACTAGAGTGCCATACTATTTTATTCAAAGCCTTTATTCTAAGCTTCTATGTCCACTGAAGCCTACCGGAATTAAGCCTCTGATACCTAATGGTAGTGTGATATCTACACCCTATATAAGGTAATATAATATATAGGTTAATGAGGAACCTGTAAATTAGTGTTGTATATATATATAATTAACCTATAAAATTATTAATCAACTCTGTCATATATATATATATATTAAAATGAACTTTACAACCATACTTATGAGGATTTTAGTAATTAATTATTTTATATATAATATGAATTATATAATACATACTTCATATAATAGACACTTACTACTCTGACCTAATAAGACACTTAACACTATAAATATATATATGATAATATGAACACATAATATTACATCATTAACTAACTTCTAACTAAGCAAGGTATATATTACAATATATACTCATAATATACACTTTTAACTACTCTAATCATACTAACTACGAGGTATATATTATATATATATTATATATATATATATATATATATATATATATTATATATATATATATATATATATATAATATGTAATATATATATAAAAAAATTGGTCATTTCATTATATTTTCAGACTTAAACATTTTTTATTAAAAACATCTTCGCGAACCTAAACTGGAACTCATTACAGACCTATTACTTAGCACATATATTATTAACATTAGTTATATTTAATACTTATATACTATTATTTTATTAAATCATATTTATAATATAATACTTATATTAATTTTTTAATAATATAAATTATATTGTGATTTATGTGTAAGAAGAAAAAACCCTTAGTTAAGTTTATGTATAATTTTCTATTTTGTACACTTTGTATATACGTGTGAATGATTGTTTGAAAGTTTATTCCTTAAACACAAACTACACTCAAAGCAAAATAAAGCCTTGAACCAGAAACCAGGGATCACAGAACACAGAAAACTGAATCAATTTATTAGCATTAAGAACTGAAAGTATGTGCGTTCCATAGAGTTCGCCCATACTTCATTTGTATATAAAACCTACCGTATAAGTAACCTAACTTTAAGTTATATAACCTATAATTTTCTAACCTGATGGGTTACCCTAAACCTTAAGAATATACTGCTGTATTTAATATATATATATATAATACATAAAGAATAGTTAAAAAGCTTTACCTAGCACTCCAGGTGACTCTATTGTACCAACGGCTATTGTTAAAATGAGTTCTTTTTATTTTAAACTCAAACGTCTCATGAGAGTAAAACGTTTCGGTATATAATCTTCCTTTCCATCAGACTGCAGGGCTTAAGACAAAATGACAATAATATTTATAAAATAAAAACATTAACAACATAACCTGTAGAAACCCGGATAAAGGAATTATCATAGCTAAATCATAGAGGTGTTACCTACATCAAGGAGGGATTAGTATGCTTTTGTCTTACTGCTTTACTGCTTTCATGTTTTACAGCTTTAACTCATGTTTTACTGCTTAACTCATTATGGTTTTTACATGCCTTTAAACTCACCATATTCATAACATAACATACCTTAAATCAGCTTAATTCCAGAGTGAAATTACAATCCAACTAAAATATGTTGAGTCTAAAACCCTAATAGCCTAGCAACCCGAGATTGTGTATGGAATGAATCTAGGTAATAAGTACAAACCCCATTTAGCATGTAGGTATTAAAAATTGGAAATAGGAGCAAAACCGGAGGCTTAATTTCCCAGGACAAACATGGAAAATGTATATAAATAACAATTAAACAAAGACGGATTATACATTTAACAACAAGGGGTAACTTTAAAAACTATAACAAATTATTTGGCATATAATAACAAATAACTTCAGAAAGACACTTACTATAACTATATGTGAGTATCAACAAAACAAACAAGGTGAATCTATCGGGACTCCCATCTCCTTGGTTAAAACAGTTGTCGCCATTAAGTGAAGGTTTGATATTAGCGATATATAAAGATTCTAAAATGTGTAGGTTGGTTAGTGATTTTGTTTGTGATAATATGGAAAAATTTGTATAATTGAAAGCGTGATCGAGTGTGTGTGCATGAGCTCTTATTGCAGAATGTGAAGGAGAATTAAGTAAAGAATTAGTACGTGATGAAACACCCCTATGTTCGTCCACTCTTACGTTGAGTAGGCGTA
>JABUQX010068097.1:0-25889 GCA_015478945.1 Trachelipus rathkii | reverse complement strand
GACCTGAAAAGGGTCCATGAAAGCTACAAAAAAAAAATGGGGGTGGCATGAAGATGTAAAAATGGGGGTCAACGATAGTGGATCTCATGTAAGCATTATATATTAATTAAATAAATTAGTGATATTTTATGAAAAATTTTGTAGTAGTAACCATTCCTTGAACTTGTAAAAACTTGCACATAATGATATACCAGTATCAACATGTCACGCGCAGTAAAAATTCTTGTCCATTCTTGTCTTAGAGCTTCGCGAAGACAGCGCAGCAAGACCATCTTACCTGGCTTGTTTCATATCAGTCAGAGTATAAATACGAATGTGAGAGACAAATGCGTTCATTTGTTTCTTTATGTTACCATGGCTTGAGTTTTTTGATGTTGCCATAAGCAGTGGTTTTATTTATAATAGGAAATCAAGATGCGTGAAACATCTCCGTGCCCGGGGGAATGTTTGGCCGTTGCCATGATATAACTTTGATATAATATATATATATATATATATATATATATATAATATATATATATATATATATATAATATATATATATATATATATATAATATATATATATATATATATAGTATATATATATATATATATATGGAAGGACTAGTCTGGGGTCTAAGCCTTCCAACGAAAAGTATAGATTTTCTTTCCTTTAAACTTTATTTTATATTATTTTTCCTTCTTATTTTATATGTCACTTGTTTTAATTGAAAGATAACTTCGTTTTTAGTTTTATTAGTTATTAATTATTTACAAAATTATAAAGCGTCGTGCGCTAAGATTGTTTTTATCTACTAAACAAAATTCAGCGGGCCTACAAAAAAGAAATAAACATAAAAGGAAAATGGGTAATTTTGAGGGGCAATTTGCCCAACCGTTAACAACTTTACAATTATGGCATTTCGCGCCATATTTTCGTAATTATTACGAAGTATTCACATCAAATTTACAAATATTTTATTAAACAAATTAGAAGTGAATCCAATTTGGTTGCACGTGGGTGGACATTTTTGGAGGGAATTTCCAAAGCTTTTACTTGGGAGATCACACCTGAAACACCCAGCACTTCTAAAGTACTAATTTAGAATGAATAGAAAAGAGTAAGTGAAAATTTCAAGGAGGTAGAGAAACTTAAATCTAAACAAAGATGACTATACCTAAAAAAGTAATGCAACATGTTTACCATGAAAGTTTCACCTTATATCACTTGTATCACAAGAGTATACTGCATTAGAATATATAAACTTTAGCACCAATAAGAAATTTTTTTATAAATCATTTAACTCTTCACATTCATTATTTAACATAAATATGGCTTTACATTTATTAAATTTTCACATTGCTCTTGATTATTCTTATTTATTTACACATTATTTCCAGATAACTTTACTTATGGGATAGGGGCCATGATATATGGTTACTAGGTTTGTTTCTGCCATTGACTTGCTGTTTTTTAACTAATACAAATTTTGCATCTTGCAGACTATTTGGACATATATTTTGGGGTTCTTGGCAGTAAATTCTGGAGACAGAGGGAGTCCTAAGAATAATTTTAGTTTCTCAGCGTAAGTTTTCCATGGACAGGAGGCAAGAGACTCAGACTGATACTATTAATGCCTCCAGGAGAGAGTTGGATTTTGGCCATCCATTTAAGATGGCAGGCCCTGGTGATTCCTGCTGATTTCAATGGGGCAGTACGCAGACACAATAGCACAATGGGGAGAAAATCTAGCCAATAATACTTCACATTTTTTCAAACTCATCCGACAGCATGGCTCGCAAAGATCTCAAAAATGTTCTATGAGAGTTTTCGATGAGGCCATTGCTTTGTGGGTTATAGGCGGAGGGTAAAGTTATGCGGATTCCTACTCCTCACACGACCACTCTTGAATAAGTCCGACGTAAACTGTGCGTTTCTCTATCAGAAACGTAAGTTCCTACCACTCCAGCTATGCGTAGAAATTCTCTAGTAATTACCTCCACTATGGTTGAGGTTTCTATGTTTTTAAAGGAAAAGCAAAGAGATAACGGGAGAACCTAATCAATCAATGTTAAAAGGTACTTATAGCTTTTGCATTGCAGGCATTTAAAGAATGGTCAAATGGGACTACTTGAGAAATTGGCCGTATACTGGCCTATAAAGATTCATATGGAGCGGCTTGATTTTGCGAAAGATTTTAGATCTCTGACATGCATCACAACGTTGTACAAATTGCTTTACATACTTTGGCATATTTTTTCCATACAAAGCGCTTTCTAAAGGATGCCAGAGTTTTCTTAACACCAAAAATGACCTAAAGAGTGAGAATAAGAAATAAAAGGAAGAATAAAGGATTCTGGAAACAAAGACACGTGGTGAAAATGGAATAGATTCATCAACGACTAGTGAGGACCAAGTCATTTCCTATAAAATATAAGTCTTTTGTTAAGCTAAGACCCGTATTTTCTGGTTATTTAAATATTTTCTGAAGTTGTACATCAGCTTCTTGTGGCTGCTTGCAGTTCTTTGTAGTCAACTTACAATTTGTAAAAAAGCTTAATAATCATGGCGGAAATATTTGAAAATTTGATGCAAAGAGCATAACCCGTCATTCCTCTTGTGTGAAGGAATTTCTGCTGGGGGTAGAAAATCTGGTACACCAAAGACTTCATTCACAGAGATACCTTCTGGAATGACTTCTGCTTCAGGTATCTGATCCCAATTTGAAGAGAAGAGCTTGTGCTGAATCTATTCTACTTTTTCCACAGAAGTGGAAGGAGGGGGCAAATTTGAATTCAGTGGTTCTCTGAGCTGGATTTCTACTCAGGAAATCTGCAAGAATATTTTCTTCAGATTTAATATGATGTTACAGTCAAATCATACTCTACAAGAAAGTAGGATCGCTGCTCCCGGCTAGCAAGTGATTAGCCATCCCAGCTCTTTTTAAGTGACTGTGTGACTGAAAGATTTTCACAAAACACATCTACCTTCCTTGGCTGTCTACTATGTGGGAAAATTCTTAATTGTTTAAAACCAAGGCAAAGGAGTTCCTGTGCTAATATATACTATAACAATTTCAGTAGGATTCAATCGATAACTGTATAATCCCAGCTCTTCTGTTTTTTCAATTTCTGTAGATAACTACTACACCTGCCAAGGCTGTCTGACTAGCATCAGTGAAAACAGATATTTGAGCATTATTAGAAGAAAAACCCAAAGGTATAGCATTTTTGAGGGCCAATTTGGTCATATTAAAGGCTTCTTCTGCCTCAGGATTCCATTTTACTCTGAATTGAGAGTAAGGCGCACCTTTGAGAAAAGAAAGAAGAGGAGAAATAATTTCAGAAATACCAGGAAGAGAAGAGCGAAAATAGTTTAGACTGCCTATGAAAGAATGTAAATCTTTGATAGTCTTGGGTTTTGGGATATTCATAATAGCAGTGGTTTTATCCTCATTAGTGAGCATGGAGCCTTCAGACACATCAAAACATAAATATGTAACCCGAGACTGTCCAATTTGACACCTATCAGCGCTAAGCCTCGAGTTAAAAGATTTTAACCTGTCTAGTACCATTTCTAAAATCTTTAAGTGTTCATCATGATTAGGAGTGGTGATGAGGAAATATCATCAATATATATAAAAAAGTTTGTTTTTAGAAAGAATTAACGATATATATTTTGTGACACTAGTGGGACTGCAATGGAAGCCTTCTACAATGCTATTATATGAGAAACTTCCAAGAGGAATATTGATGGATAAGAATTTTCGACAATCAGGGTGGACTTTAAGGTTATAAAATGCTTTCTTTAAGTCAAAAACAGAAAATACTTTACACCCATGAAGTAAGTTCGTAAAGTCATTTAAGTTAGGGAGACTGAAATTGTCTCGAACAGCTCGTTTGTTCAATAATCTCAGATCGGCTACTATTCGGACTCCACCACTAGGTTTAGAAAGTACAGAAATCGGAAATCCCCAAGGTGAGTGCGAGGGAGAAAGTACCCCAGCATTTACTAACCTGCCTATCTCTTCTTTGGCCTTATCATATAAACTAGTAGAGATTCTGCGACTTTTAATGTTTATTGGGGAACCCATAACTTTAAATTTATAAGGAAATAATTCATTTAATGAATTTTGTTCAGCGGGGGAAAGAGGAAATTTTGTAAAGCCTATTTCACTAGTATTATTAAAATCACTTTCTTTATTAATATCACTTTTATTCATACTTATTTCATTTTTTTTTTTAAAACACTTGTAGGAGGCATTGTCCTGATAGCTACCCCCAGGGATATTATTATAATTATTATCTCTCACATTAACATTTTCTAAAATTTTATATAAATCATCAAACAACATTTTATATTCACCTAATAGAGAAGTATAAAGAGAAGGCGCAGAAGGGAGTTTAGGAGAAAGAGTTAAATTTATATAATTAAAATCATTTGTTATGGGTAGTGCTTCAGAATCATTCCCTTGAATGACTTTACATGATAGACCAGTTGTGGCATCAATTATAATATTTGAGCTAAAATCTAGGTTAAAATTTATATTTAGTAAAAAAATCTATCCCTAAAATATTTATCAATTACATCAGCGATTAAAAAAAATATTCTCTAGTCCCGCTTTAGCAGGAAATTTAATTTTTTAGTATACAATCATAAATGTTAATCTGACTTCCATTAGCAGCTGTAAGAAAGCCAATAGGATCTTTCTTTTGTTCTGCAGAAGCCTTTAAAATAGAAAATGAACTCCCCGTATCTAACAAAAATAATTGCTTAGAATTAGCGTCATATATACGGAGGAGACCATTAATTGCAAAATTTTTACATTCGTTTACATTTAAAACTTTGTTAAAACTTTGGGAAGCACTGACCCATTGCAAGAATCTGCATTTTCAACCCGCATCGCAGTATTTTGGCTTGGAATTAAAGATTCCAGCCCTATAACTGACTGTTCGCTACCTTGATAATGCATATCCTTACCCTTAACACTAATATTCAGAGGAAATCAAAATTTCCCTATACCAAGATTCATTTTCACTCAACTGAGAAGCTCTCTCGCATAAAACAGATTGTTTTACGCCATTATTAGCATTCACTTGAATGAACATGAACCTGGATATTATTTTTATTAGCATGCAAATTGTATCAACATTTTTACCTATACCGTTGTAATTATTATTCGAATTTGGTTGGGGGTAGCTTTCCTCCCTAATACGTTCTATATTGTTAAAACTACTTTTGTACTTACAAATTTTACGAGTTACCACTGGATTAAAACGCACTTTCTTTGTACAGGGGCGTAACTCCACCCCTATACTTAGTTTCCCTGCGAAGGTAGGGAAGTAGGTCCAACATTGTTTTGTGATGGCGCTTGTGCCAACAATTGAGCCATTTTGCAAGTGCCTCCTTGGCACCTGCTAGCCATTTCACGGAATGTGAAATGGTAGTAGCAAAGGGGTCCATCCTTTCTAAATCCTGAAGGTGATCGACGACGGTTAGACCGACCTCTGTCCCAACCATTATCACTACGAGACATCCGTAGATCTAATTGATTTACTTGATATGTGAGGGCCTCCAACTTCTTGAACATCTCACTTAGTCGATTGTTTATTTGGGCCAAATCATTGTGTGAAATGTGGTCTTCTTTCCTAGGTTGGGGATCACTTGCCCTGGTAGGGATGAATGGAGTCACAGCATTGACCGAATAATCTGGATAGGATTTTGACTTATGACGTTGAGATTCCATGAACACGTCCGCTGCTTCGGCCAATTTATGAATATCCGCATCCCCTTTCAATACCGTTAATAACGGTACCAGATCCTCAGGTAGAACACGAAGAAACATCTGTTTCATAAGGTTTTCATTTTGATGTAGAAGCCATTGATAACTGCGGATTCCTAATGATGCTTTAATTCTGTTAAGATATGCTGTGGGCTTTTCACCAGGTTTAAGCTCCTGCCGAAATAAATTTTCAGCTTTCTCTTTATCAGATGGAGCATAAGTTTCAGTTACAAGGCGAACCAATTCTTCATATGTTTGGTAGTTGATAGGAGAGCTTATTCTTGAAGTTATAGCCGAAGGTAAGAGAGGACCGAGAAGTTGAACTTTTTCGATATTATCAGTAACAAAATATAGACTAAATAGAAATTCCACTCTATCTAACCACTTTCCCACGTCCCTTGTTTCAAACCGAGGAATATCCTGCACAGAGAGTAACTATTCCTAGTGGCTTCGAATGTTGGTTCGGGTGATGGGGGTGCAGAACGATCACTCTCAACCGATGAGTTATTTAAGTTGTGACCATCGTTCCTATTTAGATTTTCATTATGTCCATCATTTTCATTTATATCAACATCTACATGATGTATAGAAATTCCAGACGGTGGATTATTTAAATTTTGAGCACCAGACCTGCTTCTAGTCAAAGTCATCGTTGTAATTCACAAAAAGTTTTTTTTTTTTTTTTTTTTTTTTTTTTTTTTTTTTTTTTTTTTTTTTTTTTTTTTTTCAGTTTTATTAGTTATTTTGTATTAAAAGCACTTGACTCACTTTAACTACACAATTACCCAAGTAGGCTAATTTTGTAAAATTGTCAAAAAAATAAAAATAATTTTTTTTTTTTTTTTTTTTTTTTTTTTTTTTTTTTTTTTTTTTTATATATTGTAAATTTAAATTTTTTTTTTTTTATTTATGTCTATTAATTCGTAAGTCACTCCTGGGATACACCAACGTGGAAGGACTAGTCTGGGTCTAATAATCCTTCCAACGAATAAAGTGATAGATTTTCTTCCCTTAAAACTTATTCATATATTTCTTCTTATTTTATCTATCTTGATTAATTGAAAGATAACTCGTTTAGTTTTTTATTTAGTTATTAAATTATTTACAAAATTATTAAAGCAGCGCATCTTGCGCTAACGATTGTTTTTTATCTACTACAAAATTCGCGGGCTAAAAAAAAAAAATAAATCATAAAAGGAATGGGTAATTTGAGGGGCAATTTGCCAACCTTTAACAATTTTAGAATTGTCAATTCGCGCCATATTTTCGTAATTATTACGAAGTACTTCACATCAAAATACCAAATATTTTATAAAACAAATTAGTTAATGAATCCAAATTTGTTGCCATATATATTATATATAATATATATAATATATATATATATATAATATATATATATATATATATATATATATATATATATATATGATATATTATATATATATATATATATATATATGTCTTCATTTAAAAATAGATATATATATGTAGCACAACATTTTACTGTATATATATATATATTTTAGCAAAAAATCATTATCAGGTAAGCAGGGGTTCTACCCAAACAGCCGAAAAAAAACATGGCAAGTGGTCTACGAGACAAAAAAAAGTTTGGGGACCTCTGCTCTACCACGAAATGCAAACTGTAAAATTCTCAACTTAAGGCTTCTCGATGGTGTTCACAGAATCTAGTTTCTGAATGGTATATATTTTATAAAAAGTTCTTATTAGTCTCAAAATTAATAGGTGCCAGTTTGCCCAATTGTATGTACAAGCTGGACAGAATCAAGAAACATGGAAGGCGGAAAGGATATTGCAACAAAATGTTCAAATTTTATATATTTATTTTTATATTGTATTTTTTGCTTTCTTGTAATTTTTTAGTGTAATTTTATTCATGGTTACTCGTTTCATTTTTCTTTTCGCTTTGAAAATGGGTTGTATTTGTTCTCACTCCAAACCCAGTCGCGCGAATACATTCACTATAGAATTGGTTAGAACGTATATCAATTCTATAGTAAAATGTAGGTCATCATCGTCATCCACCTTCTTTCCCAAAGACTGGGGGTAAGGGTCCTAACTCCTAACATGCATGGGAAGCAGAGAAGTAGTAGAAGAATATGACGCAAGTCGAAAAGAAAGCCCAGCCTTACCGCCCCCTTATACCTTTTAGTGAGAACTCGTCGCAGTCATAAAAACCACTCAAGAGCTTCATGGAACCGCGACGGACCCTCACTATGGCATCTCGTCAATGTGGGGTTCATCCCTTGGCTCAGGTGGGCCACCATACCCCCTCACAAAACCCCGACCATTCACTCCTATTATGCAACCTTTCTTCTGCGCTCGCGGCCAAACAAACATTGTCTTGTCCTCCAGGCATTTCTTTACTGACTCA
The DNA here is from genome assembly GCA_015478945.1 of Trachelipus rathkii. Classification (NCBI taxonomy): domain Eukaryota; kingdom Metazoa; phylum Arthropoda; class Malacostraca; order Isopoda; family Trachelipodidae; genus Trachelipus; species Trachelipus rathkii. Next base: position 17,727 of record JABUQX010068097.1, on the reverse strand, counting down.
ATACATTTTTTCTTCGGTCTCCCAGCTGGTCGATTCCCAGCACGTACACACACACAACTATACATCCACTTGACCAACTGACTATCATCCATCCTTCCCACATGATCAAACTATTCCAACATACTTTCATTTATTCTCTCATTTACCCCCTTTCTTCACACCACACAACTCTAATACGGTTCATTCTTCATTTTATTGATAGTAGTTTTATTATCTCTATTAATCCTATTTAACGACATCTCTTGTAGGAGGTTGGGGGTCTCTCTATGCTTTATCTAGTCATGTGAGTGTCTTATTGTACGTTGTATTACCAACCCATAGTTCTCACTACTATACATTAACACAGGTAACAACATACCCTCATGTACGACCCTAGCGAACTTCAGACTTAGTCCCTTTACATCCACCAACAATTTAATTGCACCAGCCACCTTCCTCATACACAAACTTTCCTCACCCATACACTCTGCATCATCCGTTCCCTTACTCATCCAAACATGCTCATACACTAAATCATTCTAAACTCGACCACCTTAGTTCCAGCTGCCACCACCTCTAAACATAACTTCACACCAGAAGCGTCATCAACTCACAACCACTAACATTACTTATATTCTACGTTACTTTCCAAACCCCTCCTTTTAACACACCCTGCCAAATCTCTCTACCCAATCCTCTCAAACAACATTCAGATTCACCCACACAAAAATCAAATCATCCTCATCTAATAGGTAATTGCAACCCTCCACTCTATTCCAATTCCTCCATAATTCTAACCCACCATCCCTTTGCCACCCCCATCTCCAATCTTTCAATAACCCCATCCTACAAACTTGAAAAATCCAAGTAGACTTTACACCATCCGGCCCACTCCAGCTTTAATTTAAACAATTAACTTATCAGACTACAATATTACCCGCTTTACTATCGCTCATACAATTTCACGTTCTCACTACCATCAAAGCCTTAACCACCAACACACAATAATATCACTAACACTACCACAAGAAGCTTACAACATTAATCCTTTCATACGACCACTATTGCAACAAATCAACAATTAAAAACCATTAAATGCAATTTATCTAATTCTATTCCCCTCATTTTATCACTTTATTTTGTTTATGGTAACGATATGATCGACACATCCAATTCTACACGCCTTCTAACACGCACCTTGCTTCTTCACACCCAATCAGTCCTTCTGCCACTCGACGCACTACTTTCTACCCAAAATACAGAGCAATATACATCTTACCCATACAACACTACAACTAAACTACACATTCCCCTATAATTCAACATTATTACCCTATGTCCCAGAATTACCCTTAACTATAAGAGAGATACTAATTAACATACTCTCATCACAAACTTCCCTCGAGAACTCATTACCCTCCATAAACGCTTTGTTGCACCAACTTCACAATCCAATAATCAATCACCTCGACCTACGTTACTTAATCATTTCACCACATTAATTTCACACTTTATTCACCTCGCAGATTTTACACATGCATTCAACTTCTACAGATCTACAACCAACTTACCCCCTTAAGCATTTTACTAAGACCTCATCCCCAAAATACACATATTCCTCCTTCTTACACATCAAACCCACACACACATTCACTATCACCTCTTCATCCCTGCCAATGTTATGCAGGGATTCTCGAAGTATTACCCTCCACACTCGCCTCACATCCATTCTCATCAGTTACCGGAAACGACCATCCCATGATTCATTTATATTAAGGCACATTCACCCTTATTCCAATACTTAACATTTCGCGCTTCCTTCCAGAAGAGTTTCATATTCCCATGTAATTCCCCATTCATCCTCCTCCAAACTTCATTTACGCTTTTTATCTTACTTCCCTTCTTCGTACCTGCATCTTTTAGCTATTCCTTTCTCCCATCACTTCAATTATAATATCTTACCAACACTTCTTCTTGAAACACTCCATCATCTGGCATCTTTAGCACCACCATATCAACCAACGCTCCACAATTTTAACTTTTAACCGCCCTGCTATCACCTCTTCATTCCACCACCAACTTTAACATCTTACTTCCACCTACTGTTAGACACACTCACATAACTTCATTTACCACTGCTACAACAACCGCTTACCTTTTCATTTGCTTCCAGATTTGTTCAAATTCATCAACGTTCACATTCAACTGATTTACTTTGCGAGCGCATCTTAAATACTTATCCTTATTACCTTGTTCACTTATACCTTCTCACTCTTAATAATACCCACTTCCTTCCTTATCACCTTCCTCTCCATCCAAAGCCCCCACTAACTTAATTTACAAGAGCAAAACATAATAATCTGATAATCCCATCATTCCTAACCCCCTCCACTGATTTAACATCCAACACATAGTTCCAACATCTCGTCCTTCACCAACACAAATCACACATCATAACTTTTCACTTCGATACCACTCTACCTACACCAACTCTGGTATACTTATGGAATGCTCTCGTGTTTAAAGAAAAGTATAACTCACACACATACCTCTCTCCTCATAGAGATCAATCACCTTCCTACCATTTTTATTTTCTCCCGACACCCCAAAGCCACCTATTATACTATCCCCTTTTTGATCGCCTATCCAACCATATTAGTTCACTCAAACCACAATCATTCATAGAAGCTCCTTACGTCCCACCCCATCCAAAAACAGTTCAGATTTTCCCACAAAATCGTACTCTTTTCAACATTACCTTCAAATGGACCATATGTCACAACCACGGCATACTTTGACCTTTTCAAACGTGGTAAATTTAAAGCCTTAGAAGTTCGTATACTCACGACACCACAGAATGCTACCATTAGCTTATACGCACAAGTCACTCATGCAGAATTCAACTCCTCGCCCTCGTTCATTTCCGTTTCCACAACCACACCAAACACATTTCCAGCCAGCACCACTCAAATTTCAAGCCGAGTTTCCTTTCATGCTTTGTTCATCACAGCGAGCAAATCAGAATTTGCCCTTTCTAAATGACATCCATCACCGTCTCTCCTCTGCTCCTCGAACATATATTCCTCTGACATTGCATGATTGCCAACGGATTTCGGATACCGCAACATTTTGATGCGAAAGAGTAGAAGGGCCGCTCCGGCGATCAGTGACCTCTCCGAGCGAGTCATTAGCATTCCTAGCAAAAGATAAGTAGTAGTGGCAGGCCACCCCAACTACCACCGTCTCTTTATCACTCTACGACACGCAAGACATACGATGTGGGCAATTCTTTCTCTCCCACACATAGGAATATAAGGGATAAGGATATCTAGAAGAGTGGTGTGGATATAAGTATGTGTATATGAAATGTGGAAAATGTATATATTTGTATAATTGTGTATATAATACATATTTTGATTATCCTGAATTGGAAAACCTCCTTAAAAAGAAAGGCGCCTTCTCACAATTATTATTATTATTATTATTATTATTATTATTATTATTATTATTATTATTATTATTATTATTAGCACCATATCCCCAATGACTGCATGGGTGATGTTGGTTGCAGAAATATTATCCATACCGTCCTACATTTATTCTTGGATAGGGAAAATTGGCAGAAAAGAAAAGGTTTTCGTGCACTTCGTAGCCAAACGAAGAAACCTGTCCTCATAAATCTGAGGTATCGCTTGGCAGATAAAGAAGGGTTTCCGTGCCCTTAGTAGTCAAATTAAGAAATGTTTCCTTATGGGATTTGATATATTGTTTATATCCATATTTCATTGGACAAAATTTCATATAATTATTTATATTTTGCAATTCCATTTTAATTTCTTTAAATTTAAGTCAAAAGAACTAAACCGAAAATTTTTTCGTCCTCCTCTTATTATTATCTTTTGCTAAAGAATTAAACAAAAAGACTCGTAGTCTTAATTATTTTGAAAATATAAAATGGTAAATTTCTGTTACTAGTATTTGAATGCAAACATTAATTTAGTAAATATTTATTTAATTAAACTGACTTGCATCATTCAAATAGTCTTTTCATTTTTTCTGATAATTTGATTATCGCACGGAAACCAGATGCGGTTTGAATTTTCTCCGCTAGAGGCCTTTCGGCGTAGTATCACAATCGTGTTCAACCATAGTGTAATAGTATAACTAATAGTATATTAATATAACTAATATATGATCAACAGTTATAGTCTGCCAACTGCTGTCTTTATGACCCAACATGTTTCGGAGCCTTTTTGATACCTTGAGTTTCTTCAAAGCCAAAAGTTTTTTTGTTTTGAGTGGATCCGAAGCTGAATCAAAAAAAATTTCTTTACAATACAATAAATGGGTCCGGACGTAGTATAATTTTATAAGGATGGAACCGTAGCCGTTCAATTTAAAATGGTGGAGTTGATCCAGCAAAAAAATTATTGACTCTGGGACCCTAGTAACTTTTTGCGAATTTTTAAAGGCCTACCTTAGGAAGCAAAGAATATGACTTAAATTTTGCTACAAAACAAGCGCAACAAATCTGTCTGAAAACCAAAGATATGCTAATTAAGAGTGAGGCTTTGGAGGCGAAAGATTAAGTTGGTAAAACTCTATTCTAGTTCCTTAATTAGAAGAGAGTTCTAGTTTCGTATCGGTAAATTGTGTATTGCGTATCAGTAAACAAAACTCGAGAACGTACTGCTGTGTGACAATTGTTATACCTTGACATCCAATTTAAATCAACTGATTTTTTTCACGTTATTTTTAATTTTGTTTGTTTGTTTGCTTTAATTAAAAAATTGATGATAGCATTTAGATTTAAATGATTTAAACTTTTTAAAAAAGAATAAAAAAATTAGAAGTGGTAAAATAATTATGGAGTTGTCGAACGGGAAAGATGTCAGCATAATAAGTTACTGAATTCATTTTCACCTTAAACACAATATTGAGAGGCAATCGGCAAACACTCTCCTCTATAGTTTCCACCACACACACTGCTATATAAGAAAATATATAACTTATGACATAAGATTCTTATTTTTATCCTTCCTTCTTAGCAATTTGTCGTTGCAGAAAAATAGAATTCTATGAAATTGTCAAAAAAAATTATTCCGCTGCTCCAGTCTACAGTCTTCTTTACGGCCTTGATATCGGTATTCAGCTTCCTCTCCAACAGCTGTCGCAACGTATTAAGACTAGTTTCTTCATCAATTTGCGCTTCTTCTCGCTCTATAACAACTCTTCTAAAAAAAAAAAAAAAAAAAAAAAAAAAAAAAAAAAAAATAGAGCTGCACCACCGCCTTTTCACCCAAAAAGGGTGACGACTTATTACCTACAATTGTTTTTTAAACATTGACAGAATATGGAGCTACACTGGCGAAGCTGTTAAGATATCTCTTACGGATGCTCCGTCAGCGTTCACCCATCTGCAACTACTCTTTTGGGTCTTTACAGCAGAATTTGTTTTGAAAACACCTTCCCGTCTGCGTAAAAAACAGCTTATACGATTCCCATACCCAATCCCGGAAAAAATTCAAAAATACCCGACAATCAAAGAAATGAAAATGGTGTCTTCCAATTCTTGAAAGTCGCAAAGCTTTTTCTAACTCTCAATTCGGTTTTCGTACTTATCACTGCAGTACTTACCCCTTTCTGAGATGACCATAAACCCGAAGATACCTTTCAAGTTGAAACCATGATGGTGCCGGATGCGTTTTTTACCTTGAAAAGCTTTGACGACACACATGAAGAGCTAGAAATCTTTTCTAAAACTAAATTCGCTCGATCCTCGGCGGACAGCTGGCCTTTTTCATTCAAGCTCATATGTGTAATAGATCTATCCAAGTCCGCTTCTCCTTAATTCTGTCTCGCCACTTCACCCCTGATGAAGGTATTCCGCAGGACAGGGTTTTCACTTTTATATTATTCTCCCTTTGCTTCAATGACGTGGTTACAAGCATCCCAAACACCATTAAATTTTTCCTTCATGTTGACGACCTGGGCTTCGTATGCGACTGGAGCCAAGTTAGCTTCTCTTGAGGCCTGCTCGAGTTGGCCATTGAGAACATTTCAAATGGAGCGACTCCTACGGCTTTCACTTCTCACCTGTTAAAACCACTGCTGTATTTTTTTCGATAGAAGGGAAAAGGTGTTCGTCATCTGTTCCCCCAAACCTAACTTTATATGGCTCATCTATCCATGTTGATTCCCAGATCAGATTTCTGAACCTTATCCTAGATGACAGCCTGACCCAGGGGTTCTTAGAATGGGGAAGCGGCGAATACATTTACAGCTAACGTTACGAGTCGTAAATTATTAATTAGTCAGCGTTGAGCTATCGCTGTGCATATTTTTTGTTACAGCTTAAATGAATAAATAAATAACATTCAATAATTAATTAATAGTTCATATAAAGGAAAACTATATATATATATATAGTATATATAATATCACTAATTATATTATATAATATAGCTATATAATATAATATATTTATATATATATATATATAATATATATATATATATAACTACCTTTTAACGTGCTATATCCCCTATGCAGGGGTAACACGGGGGGACCCCAGGAAATCGAACTTTAAGGCCGCTATCCCAAACCAGCGCCACCAACGTGTTCGCAGTCGAGTTTTTAATTCTTGCCCCTCAGGAGATAAAAACTCCAACTGCTACGAGGAGTATTTGAACCAGCGTCCTCTCGGATGAGAGGCGGTGACTCAACACCTCCTTGCGCCACGAGACGTTTAAATATAATATATATATATATATATATATATATATATATATATATATATACTAATAATATATATATATATATATTATATAGTATATATATATATAATATATATATTACATTATAGAATAATATATAATATATATATATATATTATTATATATTATATATATATATATATATAATATATATTATATAATATTCTTCATCTTCCTTTTTCTTCCCAAGACTGGGAGTAAGGTGCGTACAAGCATTCGCGAAAAAATGCAGTATAGAAGAATATGACATAAGAAGTCGAAAAAAGAAAGCCCAGCCTTACCGCCCCTCTCGTACCATTAATTAGTAAGACCTCGTCGCAATCAGAAAATCCACCCTTAGAGCTTCATGGGGACCGCGACGGATCCTCACTATGGTAAATCGTCAAATGTATATGTAGGTTTCATCCCCTGGCCCAGGTGGGGCCACAACCATACCCCCTCTTAAAACCCCGCCATTCACTCTGCCTATCATGCACCTGTTCTCTCGCCTCTGCCAAACTCACATTCTCTCCTGCAACATTCCCTTTACTGACTTGGCAATCCCGACTTTTCTTCTGATCGGTCTCCCAGCCGGTCGCGTTCCCAAATCACTGACCACTATACACATGAGCCGCTTAACAAACCGACTATCATTCATTCCTTTCCACAATGACCAAACCAATCTCAACATACTTTCATTTATTCTCCTCGTTTACCCCATTCTTCACACACAACACATCTCTCTAATACGTTCATTCTCATTTATCAATTCTTCTCACACCTAGCACGCCCCTAAATTGTCCATCTGAACACATTGAACTTTTAGATCTATACTTCTTATTCCAGACCACAGTCTCACTACTATTAAAACATAACATTTATTATTACAACGAGTACCTCATGCAAAGACCCTAGCGCACTCAAGACTAGTCCTGTTTTACATTCACCAGACGATTTAAATTGCACCAGCTCACCCTTCCTGCATTTCCACAACTTTCCCACTACACTCTGCGATCATCCGCTTTCCTTCTCATCCAACCACATACCCTTAAAAAATGTAAAACTCAGACACTTGCCAGCTGCTCACCATCTAACATAACTTGACACTGAGGACTGTCCTCACTCACAACCATAACCTTACTCTTATCTACGTTTACTTTGTAAGCCACTTTTTTACACACCCTGCCAAAATCTCTCTACCAATCCTCTCAAAACTCTTCTTTCAGAATCCACCACACACAAAACCAAATTATCCGCATTATAATAGGTAGGGCAACTCCATTCTCCATCATTTCTAACACCATTTTTCCTGCCACCCCCACCTCCAAATCTTTCGTAACCCCATCCATATACAAATTGAATAACCAAGGAGACATAACATCAACCCTGCTCACTCCGCTACTAGATACTAAACCAATCACTCTTACATCAATTATATTCTTACACAGCCTCCCTATCCTCATACATACTTTGGATTCCATTCAAAGCCTACCACCACTACCATATATCACTAACACCTTGCCATAGAGCTTCATACTAACCCTCAATCATAACCAACCTGTTGCAAATCCAATTTAAACCTAAATACAATTTATTTCTTCTTCCCTTCATTTTCTCAATCATTTTTTCAATGTAAAGATTTGATCCACACAACCTCTACCACTCCTAAATGCATCTTGTTACTTCACCAATCAGTCCTTCAGTCACTCGGCGCACTCTTTCGACCAAAATACCACCATAATCTTCCCTACAACACTAAATAAACTTATTCCCTATAATTTCTACAGTTCCCCTTATCCCCTTACCCTTATATAAGGGTATTATTACATCTCTCCTCCAATCCCTTGGAACTAATACCCTCCATAAACGCTTTATTACACAACTTCCAAATCCAATCAATCACCATCTCGCCTCCGTTCTTGATCATTTCACCAGTAATTTCATCTATACCTGCAGATTTTACCATTCTTCAACTTTTCTCACTCTACCCATTAGCTCCTCCTTGCTAATAACCTCACCCCAAAAAGCGCCTATTCCTCTGCTTGCTAACCATTCAAACCCCACCACATCTATTCACTATTACCTCTTCAATTACTGCCAAAAAAAAAAAAAAAAAAAAAAAAAAAAAAAAAAAAAAAAAAAAAAAAAAAAGATAGAGCACAGTTTCAATTTTGGCAATTTTCAAACCTTTTCTAAATATGAAAAAAATCTCTTTGGAGATAATTTTTATTTTTATGCACGGAATAGAGGAGTTAAGAAGGCATAAACCTAAAACGTTTATATAGTAAACATCTAATTGCCGAAGTTTTTTTTTTTTTTTTTAAATCAGCAACCCATACTGAGGTATCATTTCAGCCAATTGAGTGTACATAAAATGCTCTAAATTTAAGTTTTGAAACTCTACCAATTATATCTACTGCATAAAATTTCATAAACAACAATAAATTGTAAAAATAATTTGAGTAAATTTTAAATTTTGACAATTTTATTCAAGTTACACATTGAACTTATTCTTTAAGATGATCACATTTTTTTTGTATTTTGAATACTTAATAAATTACATTGTTAAAAGGAAAAAATATCTTACATAATAATTATATAAAACGTAGTTTATTAAGATTTATAAAGTATCGCATAATATTTTATATATACAGATCAAAGCTAAATTTTAAAAATTCTGCGGAGATTTGTTTAAAAGCTGGGCTGCGAGTCGGAGTCGAAATTTTCCCTGCAGTCGGAGTCAAAACACATCCATGGCGAATGAGATCTGCGGTATCTCCTTGCAAAATTTACATCTCACTGCTATGAAGCATGCGAATACATATGAAGCGTCCGCGATGTGTCTACACGATAGATTCTTTAAATATTAAGTCCTACTAATACTGAACATTCTATAATTCATTTATTGACTTATTACCATCAGTAGTACATATAAGATTTATCAATAGTTTAGATTTAAAATGAAGCATACAGATGAAGAATTGGGCTCACTAACGTCATCATGATGATCGAACTATTATAATAATACTATAATAAAGTAATATTCTAAAAATATAACATTATTACTAGAAAGTTTTTGATTTTTAATTTCCAACGTTCTAATATTACTTTTGTAATAAGTTAATCTTCCTTCAAAATTAATCTTGAAAAATCAACCAACTACCACAGCAATAGAGAAGAAAGATCATATTTACATCAGATTTCCGGACGCCGTTTCGTCTCACATGATACTTGAGATCAATCAATTCAGAGGATCTCTAATTTCTGTAACGCGACAGAGCGAGTAGAATAATAAACGATATCTCGAAGAAAAATCAAAATTATCTTTGGGACATGACGTTTTGAAAAAAATACATCAAATCTTTATTTATGTCTTGTTGCGTGTTTGATGTAGAAAAGCCTCACGCAACTTATCTGTACTAAATTCCTCACTAGACTTGCACCACAATCCGTTTAACTAAATATAACTATTGTGAAGCTGCTTTAGAAATATTAACTAATAAGAATTGGACTTGACCCATTGTCGTATTGAACAGTTCAAAGATAATTTGCTGGCGACCATATAGAGATGATTACACCCACAATATTTTTTTCTTTTGAAACCAAATTTTAATATTTCACATTTTGTATCTGCCTCCTATTTCAATGATCGGTCTTCATCTCTTGACTTTGCAATTTTTCTTACCATTTGCTCCTCAGTACCTTCACATTCTTCAAATTGTGCATTCCACATTTCATAAATTATCCATATTACTACTTTCTATATCAATCATTTTCACCCGTCTATTTCAGTTTCTGAAATTTCTACTTTATCCACTGGCACATTAAATTCTTAATCTATTACAAATATTGGTTCTTTATTCTCATATTTTCAATATTGTTTCTTTACTTCGTAATAAATATCTGCATTTTATCGTATTTTTCCATTTCACAAACATTTGAGCTTTTATTCTTAATGTGTATTTTTTGCTCAGATTTTCTCTTTTTCCTAAGTATTTTCATTTCCATTTCTCTTTATATATATTCTTTACAAGTTTTCTATTTCAATTTCTAAGAAATTTTGGCTTTAAATTTATATTTTCAAATCTTCTAGAAGGTAGTTATTAAAAGATTTTCGCAAATCATTGGCTGTATCCATTCACTGTTAATAAAATTAAAAGTATAAATTGTTCATACTTTATTTTTTATTTATTCTATTATTAATTTAATTTATTTTAATTATTCTCAATTATCTGGTATCCACGTAATCAATTCAGGCAAGAACTCCTCATTTCCATGCTTTAAGCATATTGTCTTTTTAAGTTTCCTTTCAGATTAAATTCAGAGCTGCACTCAGAACATTTAAGTAATTTTATATTTTGATGCTTAAGTAAATGTATTTTTAAGCTTCTTTTCTGATTGCATTCATAGCTGCACTCAGAACATTTAAATAATTTTGTATTTTGATGCTTAAGCAAATGAAGTTTTAAGTGACTTTTCTGATTACTTTCATAACTGCAGAGAGAACATTTAAATAATTTTATATTTTGATGCTTAAGCAAATGTAATTTTAAGCTTTTTTTCTGATTACATTCATAGCTGCACTCAGAACATTTAAATGATTTTGGATTTTCATGAATTAACAAGTGCTTTTTCAAATCCGGCTTCCAATTACTTTCATAATTGCAGTGAGAACATTTGAATAATTTAAAATTTTTATGATTAAGCAAATGCAATTTTAAGCTTTTTTTGTGATTACATTTATAGCTGCACTCAGAACATTTAAATGATTTTGGATTTTCATGAATTAACAAGTGTGTTTGTAAGCTTCCCTTACGATTACTTTCATAATTGCAGTAACAACATTTAAATTTTTTTATATTTTCATGAATTAACAAGTGTATTTGTAAATTTCCCTTCCTATTACTTTCATAATTGCAGTGAGAACATTTAAACTTTCTTTCACTATGAGACATTAAGTGATTATCTAACTCAGTTTTACTCTGATATTTAAAATCACAGAAAAAACAAGAGAATTTTTTCAACTTTTCATTTTCAATCTTTTGAGTTCGTATCTTTGACTTCTGAGATCCACTTTTAAGGGAACTCTTCTTGCCACTCTTCCCATCGATACTCGTTAACTTCTGAAAAAAAAGCATAAAAAAACAACATTTTATGGTAAATAATTTTAAATCAAAGATGCGAAATTAATTAAATTAACTAAATCAATTAACCATTTTTAGTTTAAATTCATCACTTAAAAACTTTCAATTTTATCATATTAAACTTAAATAGTTTAGAGCAGGTCCGTGGAGCTAATAACTTTTTTTTAAGTTTAAGTTCCATCATCTTAAAATATCCGGTCCAGACTCCTACATTGGCACCGGCAACTCATTCTAAAACTGCCTCACTCACCACCCCTTTCTAATTGTCGTAATTTATTTCATAATTACTCCATTTGTCACAATTGTGACCAGTATCTCCTAATGGGTACAGATTACTGTATTCGCAAGTGTTTAGCCTGAAGTTGTATTTGGGGAAATCGTGGGTGCATTGGTCATCATTTTCCTTTTATATTCTTGGTAAATAGTAATTTCAGTAATCAATTTATATATAAAAAATAGAACCTAGTATTATAAAACAAATATTTAGTCCGGTATACTACATACAAAAAAAAACTAACACCGTACACTCTGAGTCAAAGTGCTATCACTGCGGTGATGACGTCATCCTTTACAAATTCGAGAGAAAAAGTACTCTCGCTTTTTTCATATCTGCAATGGAAAAAAATAGTAATGTAAATGTTACTATAATTCGCTTAATAAACATCCTTTCGATTTGGTACTGGCTTCAGAGCTAGATATGGTACTTGTTACTGTAACATTGAAAGAATTTTTCTCCCAGGTTCTTATTTTTGGAGTTATTCAAAAAATTGTTGTTTCTTACATTATTTAAAATTTGACAATATATTTGTAGGGTACACCAAGTTGTACCACTACATCAAATTTCATTAAAAAATATTAGTTATTAACGAAAATAATCAACCTAGAAAAAGGCAATCGATTTTGACTCAAAATTTGAAGCCTTCTACTGCTCACCTCGTAGGAGTAAAGTGCCCTTTTTAAGTGGGTTACACCGTCAGTAATCACACTATCATGTCTATTTACATGTAAATAATTTAAGTTTCAACTTTGGAAATCTCTTTAGCGTTACTGCAACCACTAAAAAAGGGTTTAGGCGGCTGAAGAGCCCCCCTTTTTCACTTTTTTTGGCAAATTCTCCTCACATTTTCTTCTTATTTACATCCAAGAGCATGGGTGTACCAAATTTCATAATCATTATCATCCTTTTTTTCCCCCAAGACTGGGAGTAAGGTGAGTGACATGCATCGGAAAAGAAAAGTAGTAGAAGAACATAACACAAGTCGAAAAGAAAGTCCAGCCTTACCACCCCCTCTATACCTATTAGTAAAAACTCGTCACAGTCAGAAAATCCACCCTAGAGCTTCACGGGACCGCGAGGTACTCTCACTATGCATATCGTCAAGTGTAGGGTTTATCCCCTGGCCCAGGTGGGCCACAACCATACCCTCACAAAACCCCTCCATTCACTCCTATTACGCACCTTTATTCTCGCCTCTGCCAAACTCACATTTCTCTCCTTCAGACATTCGTTTACTGACTCAATCCACTTTTTCTTCGGTCTCCCACTTGGTCAATTCCCAACAAACGTCACCATTATACAGGCTAAACCAACGACTGTCATTCATCCTTTCCACATGACCAAACCATCTCAACATACTTTCATTTATTCTCTCATTTACCCCATTTTTCACACCATATAACTCTCTAATACGTTCATTCCTCATTTTATCAATTTTTTTCACACCTAACACGCCCCTACGATTTTCCATCTGAACACATTGAACTTTAGGTTTATATACCTCTTATTCTCGACCCATAGTCTCACTATACATTAACACGGACCAACATACCCTCATGTAAGACCTAGCGCACTCAAGGGCTTAGTCCCTTTACATCCACCAACGATTTAACTTGCACCAGCCACCTTCCTACCAATTCACAACTTTCCTACTACACTCTGCATCATCCGTTCCCTTTTCAACCAATATATATCTTAAATATTTAAACTCACACACTTGTTCCAGCTGTTCACAATCTAACATAACTTCACACAGAGGGCTGTCCAACTCACCAACCATTAAACCTTTTACTCTTATTCTACGTATTACTTTCAAACCCCTCCTTTTACACACACCCTGCCAAATCTCTCTATCATTCCTCTCAAACTCTCTTAAGATTCACCACACGAAACCAAAGCATCCGGGCACCCTCCACTCACCTCCATTCTCCATCATTCTAACAACCATTTTGTGCCACCCCCATCTCTAATTCTTTCATAAACCACATCCATATACCAATTTTGAATAACCAATGGGACATAACACATCCCTGCCTCACTCTGCTATTTAATATTAAACCAATAACTTTTGACACATTTATTCTTACACAGCTTCACTATCGTCATACATACCTTTGATTTCCATTCAGAAAGCCTACCACCAACACCTATATTATAACACCTGCCCATAGGGCTTCCCAATAATTCTACCATACCGCCTGTTGTAAATCAATAAAACATTGTAAGTACACATTTATTCTCCTTCACAATCATTTTTATTCAATGTAAAGATTTTATCCACACACCCTCTACCACTCCTAAACGCACCTTGTTCTTCACCAATCAGTCCTTCAGTCACCTGATATTTTCATAATTAAATCTATCTATCGTTTGCAATCTGAAAAAGAATGTCAAGCTATCCTTATTATCTTCTTGCTTTTTTTCTTCAACAATTTTCTTATTTATAAAAGTTTTAATGACTTTTTACCTAGTAGATATTGCGGAGGAAAGTTATTAATTAGCAAGATTCATAACCGCCATTTAAAATCCATTGAGAGCTCTGCCGTCAAAGAAAAAGCAGAAGAATAAGGATAGCTGACATTCTTTTCCAGTTATGTTTCCGCACCATGATAGACTTTTAATTATTGAAATATCAGGTTAAAGTAAAATAATTCAGTATCACATCAAGTCCAATCTAACGCTAAAGAAATAAAACTTAGATGTTACTACAAGCCATTGAAACTTTCTTCTATGTTTTCTGAAAGAGCAAGTGGGACAAAGGAGAATGTGAATCATGTAGTATACCAATTTCACTGTAATGCCTCTTACATCGGGTATACTACTAATTCTCTCAAACTCCGTGTCTTACAACATAGATACAGGCCCAGTAAAATCTTTGAAACACTTAAAAAACGAACATTGGCAACTCCCACAAACCCAATCTCGGACATCTCTAATTTGACATACTGCCACCGAGCGGGGAAATTTTTTTTAATTGAGGCTGGCTGAGTCGCTCTTAATAAAAAAGCACAAGCCAATTATCAACATCAAATACAATGAAATGGAAATTTTTTTTGAACATTTTTTAGTTTGGGCTAGATAGAATCTCTCTATTTGTTACTTCACATTTATATTTAAATAACATTTATTTCGTTTCATCAATTGTTAAATTAGTCTTGAACTCTTCTCCGATGATGCCTGAAGTGACCAGGCGAAATATTAGATTAAAAGTTATCAGAAAAAGCGGTTGTTCTATTTTATTCTAGAATAATCCTTAAAAAAATTAATCATGAAGCGGTTGATACCTTTAGGAAATTATAAAAGGCATGTAAATCTCACATTAAATTAGAAGCTGATATAAAATTTCTAAAATAATAATAATAATAAAAATAATAATAATAATAATAATTAATAATAATAATAATAATAATAATAATAATAATAATAATAATAATATTTTTTTTTTTTTTGAGAGGATGTAAAGGGATCTAAACAGCACACAAGAATGCGGCTTACCGTGTTAGGAAACTAACGATAGGGGAAATCCCTAACGGAACGAAATAGGAACAAGGCTGAGATGGTTAGATTCTTATTACAAGATGTTCAGTTCCAATAGGAAGGCAAAAAATGTGATCACTACGAAAAAAAATTTGGAAAAAGATTTTTGGGGGGGAGGGGGGTCGGAAAAGATGTGCTGAAGGCGATGCTTAAGAGGATAGCTAGCCACGTCAGGAAAGACTTTTGACTTCGAAGAGGTCGAGATGCAACGCCAATCCACAATAGATGAACGTACTGTGAGAGGACAACAAGAGGAGCAAAATGCAGGTCGGCGGAACCCCCCGCGACATAAGAAAATCCATTGAATGAGATTTTTGTATGCCAAGACGCAAAATCGCAGTCAGGGACCACCTGCAGGAGGCGCACTCCTCCTACAAGATGAAGGACCACCGGCCAAGGATGGGTTTGACATTCCGAAGTTTGGCACCACGAGCATCCTCCGCAACAACATGACTGCCAGCCAGAGAGGAAGCCCCGCCGCAAAGAGATGGAGAAATCAGTAGCAGGGCCAGGCGGACAGCAGGAGGAAGGTATTGGGCACACGACACCCTTTGTGCAGCCACCTGTTTGGCTTCCCCATCGGCCCGTTCGTTACCAGGAACCCAACAGAACTCAATGTTGTGGTTCTGTGCAGGTAACAAGCAGAGGGGACTTGTTGAATGGCACATACCACCAGTGTTACGGGTTTGACCAGTCAAGCAATGACTGGAGAGCGCTTCGAGGAAGGGGGTATCGAAAAGAAATGTAATAAAGATGGTATAATTACCCCCACGAGCGAAGGTACTGATCCTGTTCAACGCCATGGGATATTGCGATCAGTTCAGCTGAAAAACAGACAAATAGGGAGGAAGGGTGTGGGATACAGCTGAAGCTCCCACCCCTTCCTCCTTCTTTGAACTATTGGTGTAAACCTCTATAGAGTCGCTATGGACCTTCGCGTGAGATACAAAGGAATCACCTCACACCACCGGCGTGTGCCTCCGACTTACTCAAAGACTGGATCCACTGCAGAGAGCAGGATGCGGAGAGACCCATTGTGAATGGGTAGAGGCAAAATCATATTGCATGACCGCTCGCTGAGGAAGGTCGAGGAAAGAGAAGATGAAAGTAACAACCCCAGCAAATAGCCAATAATAAGGGTTGTGACGGACGCGCTCTATTTAGGTGTCAAGGCCGACGAGGTAGGAACCTGAAGATGGATGAACAGTGAGCATATTAGCTGCTCTCTCCGCAGGGATAGGGGCATCACCCCGCTCTACCTCCAGGCTATCCTCGGAGAGGACGGAATGCACCCGTGGCAATTCTCAGACCTTCAGTTTGAATGGGGTCAAGAAGGCGGAGGTAGGACTGGAAGGTCTGCCCATATATGGTACAACCATAGTCCAGTTTAGCCCGCACCAGCATTAGGGTTAGAAAGGGGGGGGGGTGGGGGAAAGGGGGGGGGCATGGTTTTTCTGTCCGCACCCCAAAGTCTTAGAGGTGAGGTGACGTAAGAGATCAAGGAACGGCGGCAATTAGCTTTGAGGAGAGTAATAAGTGGAAGGTACGTGAGGTGCTCATCGAGCAACAGACCCAGGAACCACACCCTCAGGTCCACACGGATTAGGGGAACCATAGAGGTCGTAAACATTTGGAGGTGATTTGTATGGCGACCCCTATGCGAAGTTTTTCCGGATAAAGCACGGCGTAGTTTTTCGACGTGGAGAAATGAAAAAAGCCACGCGCAGAGCACACAGGAGGAACCCTATCGATGGCAAACCTGAGGTGACGTTCCATAAAAGGAAGATTAACTCCAGAACTGTTACAGTGGCAAATCATCAACATAGATGGAGCAGCGCACCGAGGTCGGGATGGAATCGACAACACCATTGAAACCGATAGCGAAAAAGCAACACACTCAGTACATCCCTGCGGCACCCCTTCGTTCCAGGAACAAAAACGCCTCGACAAGCGTTTGGGTACACAACGGACCTGAAACAACGCATCCGACATTCAATCAATGGAAGGAGAGGGAAGTTGCCCCCAATCTCTCTCT